>CM073755.1:3339532-3472618 GCA_037127355.1 Schoenoplectus tabernaemontani | reverse complement strand
TACTTATGTTTTATGAAAAATTAGTATCGTCGGATATTCATTTCGAAGTGTTAATTGGACAACCTCATAATAGGCATAATTAGGAGTAATTATATTAATTTTCACGAAATTATGAGTAGCTAGGCGGCCAAAAAATTTGAAAATCTCAAATAACTTGTTTAAACAAAGAGTTTTTAACACATATTCCTTATGTTTTGTGCAAAATTAGCATCATAGAATGTTCATATCGAAGTTTTAATTGAAAAATCTTATAATAGGCATAATTAGGAGTGATAATGTATTTTACTTATGTTTTATGAAACATTTGTGTCGTAGGATATTCATATCGAAGTGTTAATTGGACAATCTTACAATAGGCATAATTAAGAGTAATTATATTAATTTTCACAAAATGATGGGTACTTATGCGGCCAAAAATTTTAAAAAAGTCCAACAACTTGTTTAAATAGCAGCTTTTAATGCATCTTACTTATGTTTTGTGCAAAATAAGCCTCATAGAATATTCATATCGATGTTTTAATTCGATAGTATTATAATTTGCATAATTAGGAGTAATTATATTAATTTGCATGAAATTATATGCAGTTATGCGGAAAAAATATCTTAAAAGCACAATCAACATGTTTAAACAAATTGTTTTTAATGCATCTTACTTATGTTTTGTGCAAAATTAGTGTCGTGGAATATTCATCGATGTTTTTATTGGATAATCTCCTAATAGGTATAATTATGAGTAATTATATTAATTTTCATGAAATTATATGTAGTAATGGACAATTACCTTAAACAACTTGGTTAAACAAAGCAGTTTGTAATGTATCTTACTTGTGTTTTACGAAAATTTAGTCTCGTAGGATATTAATATCGAAGTGTTAATTGGACAATCTTACAATAGGCATAATTAGGAGTAAATTTATTAATCTGCACGAAATTTTGAGTATTTATTCAGCCAAAAATTAAAAAAGAATTAAACAACTTCTTTAAACAAATTGTTAATGCATCTTACTTAATTTTTACGCAAAATTAGTGTCGTTGAACGTTCATATCGATGTGTTAATTGGATAATCTTCTAATAGGCATAGTTAGGAGTATTTGTATTAATTTTCACGAAATTATGTGTAGTTATGAGGTAAAAAATGTTAAAAATCTGAAAAACTCGTTTGAACAGCAGTTTCTTTCTAATATATCTTACTTATGTTTTATGAAAAATTAGTATCGTCGGATATTCATTTCGAAGTGTTAATTGGACAACCTCATAATAGGCATAATTAGGAGTAATTATATTAATTTTCACGAAATTATGAGTAGCTAGGCGGCCAAAAAATTTGAAAATCTCAAATAACTTGTTTAAACAGCAGTTTTTAACACATATTCCTTATGTTTTGTGCAAAATTAGCATCATAGAATGTTCATATCGAAGTTTTAATTGAAAAATCTTATAATAGGCATAATTAGGAGTGATTATATTAATTTGCACGAAATTATTTGTAGTTATGCGGCCTAAAAATTTGAAAAACTGAAATAACTTGTTTAAACAGTAGTTTCTAATGTATTTTACTTATGTTTTATGAAACATTTGTGTCGTAGGATATTCATATCGAAGTGTTAATTGGACAATCTTACAATAGGCATAATTAAGAGTAATTATATTAATTTTCACAAAATGATGGGTACTTATGCGGCCAAAAATTTTAAAAAAGTCCAACAACTTGTTTAAATAGCAGTTTTTAATGCATCTTACTTATGTTTTGTGCAAAATAAGCCTCATAGAATATTCATATCGATGTTTTAATTCGATAGTATTATAATTTGCATAATTAGGAGTAATTATATTAATTTGCATGAAATTATATGCAGTTATGCGGAAAAAATATCTTAAAAGCACAATCAACATGTTTAAACAAATGTTTTTTAATGCATCTTACTTATGTTTTGTGCAAAATTAGTGTCGTGGAATATTCATATCGATGTTTTTATTGGATAATCTCCTAATAGGTATAATTATGAGTAATTATATTAATTTTCATGAAATTATATGTAGTAATGGACAATTACCTTAAACAACTTGGTTAAACAGCAGTTTGTAATGTATCTTACTTGTGTTTTACGAAAATTTAGTCTCGTAGGATATTAATATCGAAGTGTTAATTGGACAATCTTACAATAGGCATAATTAGGAGTAAATTTATTAATCTGCACGAAATTTTGAGTATTTATTCAGCCAAAAATTAAAAAAGAATTAAACAACTTCTTTAAACAGCTTGTTAATGCATCTTACTTAATTTTTACGCAAAATTAGTGTCGTTGAACGTTCATATCGATGTGTTAATTGGATAATCTTCTAATAGGCATAGTTAGGAGTATTTGTATTAATTTTCACGAAATTATGTGTAGTTATGAGGTAAAAAATGTTAAAAATCTGAAACAACTCGTTTGAACAGCAGTTTCTAATATATCTTACTTATGTTTTATGAAAAATTAGTATCGTCGGATATTCATTTCGAAGTGTTAATTGGACAACCTCATAATAGGCATAATTAGGAGTAATTATATTAATTTTCACGAAATTATGAGTAGCTAGGCGGCCAAAAAATTTGAAAATCTCAAATAACTTGTTTAAACAGCAGTTTTTAACACATATTCCTTATGTTTTGTGCAAAACTAGCATCATAGAATGTTCATATCGAAGTTTTAATTGAAAAATCTTATAATAGGCATAATTAGGAGTGATTATATTAATTTGCACGAAATTATTTGTAGTTATGCGGCCTAAAAATTTGAAAAACTGAAATAACTTGTTTAAACAGTAGTTTCTAATGTATTTTACTTATGTTTTATGAAACATTTGTGTCGTAGGATATTCATATCGAAGTGTTAATTGGACAATCTTACAATAGGCATAATTAAGAGCAATTATATTAATTTTCACAAAATGATGGGTACTTATGCGGCCAAAAATTTTAAAAAAGTCCAACAACTTGTTTAAATAGCAGTTTTTAATGCATCTTACTTATGTTTTGTGCAAAATAAGCCTCATAGAATATTCATATCGATGTTTTAATTCGATAGTATTATAATTTGCATAATTAGGAGTAATTATATTAATTTGCATGAAATTATATGCAGTTATGCGGAAAAAATATCTTAAAAGCACAATCAACATGTTTAAACAGCTGTTTTTAATGCATCTTACTTATGTTTTGTGCAAAATTAGTGTCGTGGAATATTCATATCGATGTTTTTATTGGATAATCTCCTAATAGGTATAATTATGAGTAATTATATTAATTTTCATGAAATTATATGTAGTAATGGACAATTACCTTAAACAACTTGGTTAAACAGCAGTTTGTAATGTATCTTACTTGTGTTTTACGAAAATTTAGTCTCGTAGGATATTAATATCGAAGTGTTAATTGGACAATCTTACAATAGGCATAATTAGGAGTAAATTTATTAATCTGCACGAAATTTTGAGTATTTATTCAGCCAAAAATTAAAAAAGAATTAAACAACTTCTTTAAACAGCTTGTTAATGCATCTTACTTAATTTTTACGCAAAATTAGTGTCGTTGAACGTTCATATCGATGTGTTAATTGGATAATCTTCTAATAGGCATAGTTAGGAGTATTTGTATTAATTTTCACGAAATTATGTGTAGTTATGAGGTAAAAAATGTTAAAAATCTGAAACAACTCGTTTGAACAGCAGTTTCTAATATATCTTACTTATGTTTTATGAAAAATTAGTATCGTCGGATATTCATTTCGAAGTGTTAATTGGACAACCTCATAATAGGCATAATTAGGAGTAATTATATTAATTTTCACGAAATTATGAGTAGCTAGGCGGCCAAAAAATTTGAAAATCTCAAATAACTTGTTTAAACAGCAGTTTTTAACACATATTCCTTATGTTTTGTGCAAAACTAGCATCATAGAATGTTCATATCGAAGTTTTAATTGAAAAATCTTATAATAGGCATAATTAGGAGTGATTATATTAATTTGCACGAAATTATTTGTAGTTATGCGGCCTAAAAATTTGAAAAACTGAAATAACTTGTTTAAACAGTAGTTTCTAATGTATTTTACTTATGTTTTATGAAACATTTGTGTCGTAGGATATTCATATCGAAGTGTTAATTGGACAATCTTACAATAGGCATAATTAAGAGCAATTATATTAATTTTCACAAAATGATGGGTACTTATGCGGCCAAAAATTTTAAAAAAGTCCAACAACTTGTTTAAATAGCAGTTTTTAATGCATCTTACTTATGTTTTGTGCAAAATAAGCCTCATAGAATATTCATATCGATGTTTTAATTCGATAGTATTATAATTTGCATAATTAGGAGTAATTATATTAATTTGCATGAAATTATATGCAGTTATGCGGAAAAAATATCTTAAAAGCACAATCAACATGTTTAAACAGCTGTTTTTAATGCATCTTACTTATGTTTTGTGCAAAATTAGTGTCGTGGAATATTCATATCGATGTTTTTATTGGATAATCTCCTAATAGGTATAATTATGAGTAATTATATTAATTTTCATGAAATTATATGTAGTAATGGACAATTACCTTAAACAACTTGGTTAAACAGCAGTTTGTAATGTATCTTACTTGTGTTTTACGAAAATTTAGTCTCGTAGGATATTAATATCGAAGTGTTAATTGGACAATCTTACAATAGGCATAATTAGGAGTAAATTTATTAATCTGCACGAAATTTTGAGTATTTATTCAGCCAAAAATTAAAAAAGAATTAAACAACTTCTTTAAACAGCTTGTTAATGCATCTTACTTAATTTTTACGCAAAATTAGTGTCGTTGAACGTTCATATCGATGTGTTAATTGGATAATCTTCTAATAGGCATAGTTAGGAGTATTTGTATTAATTTTCACGAAATTATGTGTAGTTATGAGGTAAAAAATGTTAAAAATCTGAAACAACTCGTTTGAACAGCAGTTTCTAATATATCTTACTTATGTTTTATGAAAAATTAGTATCGTCGGATATTCATTTCGAAGTGTTAATTGGACAACCTCATAATAGGCATAATTAGGAGTAATTATATTAATTTTCACGAAATTATGAGTAGCTAGGCGGCCAAAAAATTTGAAAATCTCAAATAACTTGTTTAAACAGCAGTTTTTAACACATATTCCTTATGTTTTGTGCAAAACTTGCATCATAGAATGTTCATATCGAAGTTTTAATTGAAAAATCTTATAATAGGCATAATTAGGAGTGATTATATTAATTTGCACGAAATTATTTGTAGTTATGCGGCCTAAAAATTTGAAAAACTGAAATAACTTGTTTAAACAGTAGTTTCTAATGTATTTTACTTATGTTTTATGAAACATTTGTGTCGTAGGATATTCATATCGAAGTGTTAATTGGACAATCTTACAATAGGCATAATTAAGAGCAATTATATTAATTTTCACAAAATGATGGGTACTTATGCGGCCAAAAATTTTAAAAAAGTCCAACAACTTGTTTAAATAGCAGTTTTTAATGCATCTTACTTATGTTTTGTGCAAAATAAGCCTCATAGAATATTCATATCGATGTTTTAATTCGATAGTATTATAATTTGCATAATTAGGAGTAATTATATTAATTTGCATGAAATTATATGCAGTTATGCGGAAAAAATATCTTAAAAGCACAATCAACATGTTTAAACAGCTGTTTTTAATGCATCTTACTTATGTTTTGTGCAAAATTAGTGTCGTGGAATATTCATATCGATGTTTTTATTGGATAATCTCCTAATAGGTATAATTATGAGTAATTATATTAATTTTCATGAAATTATATGTAGTAATGGACAATTACCTTAAACAACTTGGTTAAACAGCAGTTTGTAATGTATCTTACTTGTGTTTTACGAAAATTTAGTCTCGTAGGATATTAATATCGAAGTGTTAATTGGACAATCTTACAATAGGCATAATTAGGAGTAAATTTATTAATCTGCACGAAATTTTGAGTATTTATTCAGCCAAAAATTAAAAAAGAATTAAACAACTTCTTTAAACAGCTTGTTAATGCATCTTACTTAATTTTTACGCAAAATTAGTGTCGTTGAACGTTCATATCGATGTGTTAATTGGATAATCTTCTAATAGGCATAGTTAGGAGTATTTGTATTAATTTTCACGAAATTATGTGTAGTTATGAGGTAAAAAATGTTAAAAATCTGAAACAACTCGTTTGAACAGCAGTTTCTAATATATCTTACTTATGTTTTATGAAAAATTAGTATCGTCGGATATTCATTTCGAAGTGTTAATTGGACAACCTCATAATAGGCATAATTAGGAGTAATTATATTAATTTTCACGAAATTATGAGTAGCTAGGCGGCCAAAAAATTTGAAAATCTCAAATAACTTGTTTAAACAGCAGTTTTTAACACATATTCCTTATGTTTTTGTGCAAAAATTAGCATCATAGAATGTTCATATCGAAGTTTTAATTGAAAAATCTTATAATAGGCATAATTAGGAGTGATTATATTAATTTGCACGAAATTATTTGTAGTTATGCGGCCTAAAAATTTGAAAAACTGAAATAACTTGTTTAAACAGTAGTTTCTAATGTATTTTACTTATGTTTTATGAAACATTTGTGTCGTAGGATATTCATATCGAAGTGTTAATTGGACAATCTACACAATAGGCATAATTAAGAGCAATTATATTAATTTTCACAAAATGATGGGTACTTATGCGGCCAAAAATTTTAAAAAGTCCAACAACTTGTTTAAATAGCAGTTTTTAATGCATCTTACTTATGTTTTGTGCAAAATAAGCCTCATAGAATATTCATATCGATGTTTTAATTCGATAGTATTATAATTTGCATAATTAGGAGTAATTATATTAATTTGCATGAAATTATATGCAGTTATGCGGAAAAAATATCTTAAAAGCACAATCAACATGTTTAAACAGCTGTTTTTAATGCATCTTACTTATGTTTTGTGCAAAATTAGTGTCGTGGAATATTCATATCGATGTTTTTATTGGATAATCTCCTAATAGGTATAATTATGAGTAATTATATTAATTTTCATGAAATTATATGTAGTAATGGACAATTACCTTAAACAACTTGGTTAAACAGCAGTTTGTAATGTATCTTACTTGTGTTTTACGAAAATTTAGTCTCGTAGGATATTAATATCGAAGTGTTAATTGGACAATCTTACAATAGGCATAATTAGGAGTAAATTTATTAATCTGCACGAAATTTTGAGTATTTATTCAGCCAAAAATTAAAAAAGAATTAAACAACTTCTTTAAACAGCTTGTTAATGCATCTTACTTAATTTTTACGCAAAATTAGTGTCGTTGAACGTTCATATCGATGTGTTAATTGGATAATCTTCTAATAGGCATAGTTAGGAGTATTTGTATTAATTTTCACGAAATTATGTGTAGTTATGAGGTAAAAAATGTTAAAAATCTGAAACAACTCGTTTGAACAGCAGTTTCTAATATATCTTACTTATGTTTTATGAAAAATTAGTATCGTCGGATATTCATTTCGAAGTGTTAATTGGACAACCTCATAATAGGCATAATTAGGAGTAATTATATTAATTTTCACGAAATTATGAGTAGCTAGGCGGCCAAAAAATTTGAAAATCTCAAATAACTTGTTTAAACAGCAGTTTTTAACACATATTCCTTATGTTTTGTGCAAAACTAGCATCATAGAATGTTCATATCGAAGTTTTAATTGAAAAATCTTATAATAGGCATAATTAGGAGTGATTATATTAATTTGCACGAAATTATTTGTAGTTATGCGGCCTAAAAATTTGAAAAACTGAAATAACTTGTTTAAACAGTAGTTTCTAATGTATTTTACTTATGTTTTATGAAACATTTGTGTCGTAGGATATTCATATCGAAGTGTTAATTGGACAATCTTACAATAGGCATAATTAAGAGCAATTATATTAATTTTCACAAAATGATGGGTACTTATGCGGCCAAAAATTTTAAAAAAGTCCAACAACTTGTTTAAATAGCAGTTTTTAATGCATCTTACTTATGTTTTGTGCAAAATAAGCCTCATAGAATATTCATATCGATGTTTTAATTCGATAGTATTATAATTTGCATAATTAGGAGTAATTATATTAATTTGCATGAAATTATATGCAGTTATGCGGAAAAAATATCTTAAAAGCACAATCAACATGTTTAAACAGCTGTTTTTAATGCATCTTACTTATGTTTTGTGCAAAATTAGTGTCGTGGAATATTCATATCGATGTTTTTATTGGATAATCTCCTAATAGGTATAATTATGAGTAATTATATTAATTTTCATGAAATTATATGTAGTAATGGACAATTACCTTAAACAACTTGGTTAAACAGCAGTTTGTAATGTATCTTACTTGTGTTTTACGAAAATTTAGTCTCGTAGGATATTAATATCGAAGTGTTAATTGGACAATCTTACAATAGGCATAATTAGGAGTAAATTTATTAATCTGCACGAAATTTTGAGTATTTATTCAGCCAAAAATTAAAAAAGAATTAAACAACTTCTTTAAACAGCTTGTTAATGCATCTTACTTAATTTTTACGCAAAATTAGTGTCGTTGAACGTTCATATCGATGTGTTAATTGGATAATCTTCTAATAGGCATAGTTAGGAGTATTTGTATTAATTTTCACGAAATTATGTGTAGTTATGAGGTAAAAAATGTTAAAAATCTGAAACAACTCGTTTGAACAGCAGTTTCTAATATATCTTACTTATGTTTTATGAAAAATTAGTATCGTCGGATATTCATTTCGAAGTGTTAATTGGACAACCTCATAATAGGCATAATTAGGAGTAATTATATTAATTTTCACGAAATTATGAGTAGCTAGGCGGCCAAAAAATTTGAAAATCTCAAATAACTTGTTTAAACAGCAGTTTTTAACACATATTCCTTATGTTTTGTGCAAAACTAGCATCATAGAATGTTCATATCGAAGTTTTAATTGAAAAATCTTATAATAGGCATAATTAGGAGTGATTATATTAATTTGCACGAAATTATTTGTAGTTATGCGGCCTAAAAATTTGAAAAACTGAAATAACTTGTTTAAACAGTAGTTTCTAATGTATTTTACTTATGTTTTATGAAACATTTGTGTCGTAGGATATTCATATCGAAGTGTTAATTGGACAATCTTACAATAGGCATAATTAAGAGCAATTATATTAATTTTCACAAAATGATGGGTACTTATGCGGCCAAAAATTTTAAAAAAGTCCAACAACTTGTTTAAATAGCAGTTTTTAATGCATCTTACTTATGTTTTGTGCAAAATAAGCCTCATAGAATATTCATATCGATGTTTTAATTCGATAGTATTATAATTTGCATAATTAGGAGTAATTATATTAATTTGCATGAAATTATATGCAGTTATGCGGAAAAAATATCTTAAAAGCACAATCAACATGTTTAAACAGCTGTTTTTAATGCATCTTACTTATGTTTTGTGCAAAATTAGTGTCGTGGAATATTCATATCGATGTTTTTATTGGATAATCTCCTAATAGGTATAATTATGAGTAATTATATTAATTTTCATGAAATTATATGTAGTAATGGACAATTACCTTAAACAACTTGGTTAAACAGCAGTTTGTAATGTATCTTACTTGTGTTTTACGAAAATTTAGTCTCGTAGGATATTAATATCGAAGTGTTAATTGGACAATCTTACAATAGGCATAATTAGGAGTAAATTTATTAATCTGCACGAAATTTTGAGTATTTATTCAGCCAAAAATTAAAAAAGAATTAAACAACTTCTTTAAACAGCTTGTTAATGCATCTTACTTAATTTTTACGCAAAATTAGTGTCGTTGAACGTTCATATCGATGTGTTAATTGGATAATCTTCTAATAGGCATAGTTAGGAGTATTTGTATTAATTTTCACGAAATTATGTGTAGTTATGAGGTAAAAAATGTTAAAAATCTGAAACAACTCGTTTGAACAGCAGTTTCTAATATATCTTACTTATGTTTTATGAAAAATTAGTATCGTCGGATATTCATTTCGAAGTGTTAATTGGACAACCTCATAATAGGCATAATTAGGAGTAATTATATTAATTTTCACGAAATTATGAGTAGCTAGGCGGCAAAAATTTGAAAATCTCAAATAACTTGTTTAAACAGCAGTTTTTAACACATATTCCTTATGTTTTGTGCAAAACTAGCATCATAGAATGTTCATATCGAAGTTTTAATTGAAAAATCTTATAATAGGCATAATTAGGAGTGATTATATTAATTTGCACGAAATTATTTGTAGTTATGCGGCCTAAAAATTTGAAAAACTGAAATAACTTGTTTAAACAGTAGTTTCTAATGTATTTTACTTATGTTTTATGAAACATTTGTGTCGTAGGATATTCATATCGAAGTGTTAATTGGACAATCTTACAATAGGCATAATTAAGAGCAATTATATTAATTTTCACAAAATGATGGGTACTTATGCGGCCAAAAATTTTAAAAAAGTCCAACAACTTGTTTAAATAGCAGTTTTTAATGCATCTTACTTATGTTTTGTGCAAAATAAGCCTCATAGAATATTCATATCGATGTTTTAATTCGATAGTATTATAATTTGCATAATTAGGAGTAATTATATTAATTTGCATGAAATTATATGCAGTTATGCGGAAAAAATATCTTAAAAGCACAATCAACATGTTTAAACAGCTGTTTTTAATGCATCTTACTTATGTTTTGTGCAAAATTAGTGTCGTGGAATATTCATATCGATGTTTTTATTGGATAATCTCCTAATAGGTATAATTATGAGTAATTATATTAATTTTCATGAAATTATATGTAGTAATGGACAATTACCTTAAACAACTTGGTTAAACAGCAGTTTGTAATGTATCTTACTTGTGTTTTACGAAAATTTAGTCTCGTAGGATATTAATATCGAAGTGTTAATTGGACAATCTTACAATAGGCATAATTAGGAGTAAATTTATTAATCTGCACGAAATTTTGAGTATTTATTCAGCCAAAAATTAAAAAAGAATTAAACAACTTCTTTAAACAGCTTGTTAATGCATCTTACTTAATTTTTACGCAAAATTAGTGTCGTTGAACGTTCATATCGATGTGTTAATTGGATAATCTTCTAATAGGCATAGTTAGGAGTATTTGTATTAATTTTCACGAAATTATGTGTAGTTATGAGGTAAAAAATGTTAAAAATCTGAAAAAACTCGTTTGAACAGCAGTTTCTAATATATCTTACTTATGTTTTATGAAAAATTAGTATCGTCGGATATTCATTTCGAAGTGTTAATTGGACAACCTCATAATAGGCATAATTAGGAGTAATTATATTAATTTTCACGAAATTATGAGTAGCTAGGCGGCCAAAAAATTTGAAAATCTCAAATAACTTGTTTAAACAGCAGTTTTTAACACATATTCCTTATGTTTTGTGCAAAATTAGCATCATAGAATGTTCATATCGAAGTTTTAATTGAAAAATCTTATAATAGGCATAATTAGGAGTGATTATATTAATTTGCACGAAATTATTTGTAGTTATGCGGCCTAAAAATTTGAAAAACTGAAATAACTTGTTTAAACAGTAGTTTCTAATGTATTTTACTTATGTTTTATGAAACATTTGTGTCGTAGGATATTCATATCGAAGTGTTAATTGGACAATCTTACAATAGGCATAATTAAGAGTAATTATATTAATTTTCACAAAATGATGGGTACTTATGCGGCCAAAAATTTTAAAAAAGTCCAACAACTTGTTTAAATAGCAGTTTTTAATGCATCTTACTTATGTTTTGTGCAAAATAAGCCTCATAGAATATTCATATCGATGTTTTAATTCGATAGTATTATAATTTGCATAATTAGGAGTAATTATATTAATTTGCATGAAATTATATGCAGTTATGCGGAAAAAATATCTTAAAAGCACAATCAACATGTTTAAACAGCTGTTTTTAATGCATCTTACTTATGTTTTGTGCAAAATTAGTGTCGTGGAATATTCATATCGATGTTTTTATTGGATAATCTCCTAATAGGTATAATTATGAGTAATTATATTAATTTTCATGAAATTATATGTAGTAATGGACAATTACCTTAAACAACTTGGTTAAACAGCAGTTTGTAATGTATCTTACTTGTGTTTTACGAAAATTTAGTCTCGTAGGATATTAATATCGAAGTGTTAATTGGACAATCTTACAATAGGCATAATTAGGAGTAAATTTATTAATCTGCACGAAATTTTGAGTATTTATTCAGCCAAAAATTAAAAAAGAATTAAACAACTTCTTTAAACAGCTTGTTAATGCATCTTACTTAATTTTTACGCAAAATTAGTGTCGTTGAACGTTCATATCGATGTGTTAATTGGATAATCTTCTAATAGGCATAGTTAGGAGTATTTGTATTAATTTTCACGAAATTATGTGTAGTTATGAGGTAAAAAATGTTAAAAATCTGAAACAACTCGTTTGAACAGCAGTTTCTAATATATCTTACTTATGTTTTATGAAAAATTAGTATCGTCGGATATTCATTTCGAAGTGTTAATTGGACAACCTCATAATAGGCATAATTAGGAGTAATTATATTAATTTTCACGAAATTATGAGTAGCTAGGCGGCCAAAAAATTTGAAAATCTCAAATAACTTGTTTAAACAGCAGTTTTTAACACATATTCCTTATGTTTTTGTGCAAAAATTAGCATCATAGAATGTTCATATCGAAGTTTTAATTGAAAAATCTTATAATAGGCATAATTAGGAGTGATTATATTAATTTGCACGAAATTATTTGTAGTTATGCGGCCTAAAAATTTGAAAAACTGAAATAACTTGTTTAAACAGTAGTTTCTAATGTATTTTACTTATGTTTTATGAAACATTTGTGTCGTAGGATATTCATATCGAAGTGTTAATTGGACAATCTTACAATAGGCATAATTAAGAGTAATTATATTAATTTTCACAAAATGATGGGTACTTATGCGGCCAAAAATTTTAAAAAAGTCCAACAACTTGTTTAAATAGCAGTTTTTAATGCATCTTACTTATGTTTTGTGCAAAATAAGCCTCATAGAATATTCATATCGATGTTTTAATTCGATAGTATTATAATTTGCATAATTAGGAGTAATTATATTAATTTGCATGAAATTATATGCAGTTATGCGGAAAAAATATCTTAAAAGCACAATCAACATGTTTAAACAGCTGTTTTTAATGCATCTTACTTATGTTTTGTGCAAAATTAGTGTCGTGGAATATTCATATCGATGTTTTTATTGGATAATCTCCTAATAGGTATAATTATGAGTAATTATATTAATTTTCATGAAATTATATGTAGTAATGGACAATTACCTTAAACAACTTGGTTAAACAGCAGTTTGTAATGTATCTTACTTATGTTTTACGAAAATTTAGTCTCGTAGGATATTAATATCGAAGTGTTAATTGCACGAAATTTTGAGTATTTATTCAGCCAAAAATTAAAAAAGAATTAAACAACTTCTTTAAACAGCTTGTTAATGCATCTTACTTAATTTTTACGCAAAATTAGTGTCGTTGAACGTTCATATCGATGTGTTAATTGGATAATCTTCTAATAGGCATAGTTAGGAGTATTTGTATTAATTTTCACGAAATTATGTGTAGTTATGAGGTAAAAAATGTTAAAAATCTGAAACAACTCGTTTGAACAGCAGTTTCTAATATATCTTACTTATGTTTTATGAAAAATTAGTATCGTCGGATATTCATTTCGAAGTGTTAATTGGACAACCTCATAATAGGCATAATTAGGAGTAATTATATTAATTTTCACGAAATTATGAGTAGCTAGGCGGCCAAAAAATTTGAAAATCTCAAACAACTTGTTTAAACAGCAGTTTTTAACACATATTCCTTATGTTTTGTGCAAAATTAGCATCATAGAATGTTCATATCGAAGTTTTAATTGGAAAATCTTATAATAGGCATAATTAGGTGTGATTATATTAATTTGCACGAAATTATTTGTAGTTATGCGGCCTAAAATTTTGAAAAACTGAAATAACTTGTTTAAACAGTAGTTTCTAATGTATTTTACTTTTGTTTTATGAAAAATTTGTGTCGTAGAATATTCATATCGAAGTGTTAATTGGACAATCTTACAATATGCATAATTAAGAGTAATTATATTAATTTTCACAAAATGATGGGTATTTATGCGGCCAAAAATTTTAAAAAAGTCGAACAACTTGTTCAAATAGCAGTTTTTAATGCATCTTACTTATGTTTTGTGCAAAATACTAATCATAGAATATTGATATCGATGTTTTAATTCGATAGTATTATAATTTGCATAATTAGGAGTAATTATATTAATTTGCATGAAATTATATGCAGTTATGCGGAAAAAATATCTTAAAAGCACAATCAACATGTTTAAACAGCTGTTTTTAATGCATCTTACTTATGTTTTGTGCAAAATTAGTGTCGTGGAATATTCATATCGATGTTTTTATTGGATAATCTCCTAATAGGTATAATTATGAGTAATTATATTAATTTTCATGAAATTATATGTAGTAATGGACAATTACCTTAAACAACTTGGTTAAACAGCAGTTTGTAATGTATCTTACTTATGTTTTACGAAAATTTAGTCTCGTAGGATATTAATATCGAAGTGTTAATTGCACGAAATTTTGAGTATTTATTCAGCCAAAAATTAAAAAAGAATTAAACAACTTCTTTAAACAGCTTGTTAATGCATCTTACTTAATTTTTACGCAAAATTAGTGTCGTTGAACGTTCATATCGATGTGTTAATTGGATAATCTTCTAATAGGCATAGTTAGGAGTATTTGTATTAATTTTCACGAAATTATGTGTAGTTATGAGGTAAAAAATGTTAAAAATCTGAAACAACTCGTTTGAACAGCAGTTTCTAATATATCTTACTTATGTTTTATGAAAAATTAGTATCGTCGGATATTCATTTCGAAGTGTTAATTGGACAACCTCATAATAGGCATAATTAGGAGTAATTATATTAATTTTCACGAAATTATGAGTAGCTAGGCGGCCAAAAAATTTGAAAATCTCAAATAACTTGTTTAAACAGCAGTTTTTAACACATATTCCTTATGTTTTGTTCCAAATTAGCATAATAGAATGTTCATATCGAAGTTTTAATTGGAAAATCTTATAATAGGCATAATTAGGAGTGATTATATTAATTTGCACGAAATTATTTGTAGTTATGCGGCCTAAAAATTTGAAAAACTGAAATAACTTGTTTAAACAGTAGTTTCTAATGTATTTTAATTATGTTTTATGAAACATTTCTGTCGTAGGATATTCATATCGAAGTGTTAATTGGACAATCTTACAATAGGCATAATTAAGAGTAATTATATTAATTTTCACAAAATGATGGGTACTTATGCGGCCAAAATTTTTAAAAAAGTCCAACAACTTGTTTAAATAGCAGTTTTTAATGCATCTTACTTATGTTTTGTGCAAAATAAGCCTCATAGAATATTCATATCGATGTTTTAATTCGATAGTATTATAATTTGCATAATTAGGGGTAATTATATTAATTTGCATGAAATTATATGCAGTTATGCGGAAAAAATATTTTAAAAGCTCAATCAACATGTTTAAACAGCTGTTTTTAATGCATCTTACTTATGTTTTGTGCAAAATTAGTGTCATAGAATATTCATATCGATGTTTTAATTAGATAATCTCCTAATAGGTATAATTATGAGTAATTATATTAATTTTCACGAAATTATATGTAGTAATGGACAATTACCTTAAACAACTTGGTTAAACAACAGTTTGTAATGTATCTTACTTATGTTATACGAAAAATTAGTCTCGTAGGATATTAATATCGAAGTGTTAATTGGACAATCTTACAATAGGCATACTTAGGAGTATATTTATTAATTTGCACGAAATTTTGAGTATTTATTCAGCCAAAAATTAAAAAAAATTAAACAACTTCTTTAAACAGCTTTTTAATGCATCTTACTTAATTTTTACGCAAAATTAGTGTCGTTGAACGTTCATATCGATGTGTAAATTGGATAATCTTCTAATAGGCATAGTTAGGAGTATTTGTATTAATTTTCACGAAATTATGTGTAGTTATGAGATAAAAAATGTTAAAAATCTGAAAAAACTCGTTTGAACAGCAGTTTCTAATATATATTACTTATGTTTTATGAAAAATTAGTATCGTCGGATATTCATTTCGAAGTGTTAATTGGACAACCTCATAATAGGCATAATTAGGAGTAATTATATTAATTTTCACGAAATTATGAGTAGCTAGGCGGCCAAAAAATTTGAAAATCTCAAACAACTTGTTTAAACAGCAGTTTTTAACACATATTCCTTATGTTTTGTGCAAAATTAGCATCATAGAATGTTCATATCGAAGTTTTAATTGGAAAATCTTATAATAGGCATAATTAGGTGTGATTATATTAATTTGCACGAAATTATTTGTAGTTATGCGGCCTAAAATTTTGAAAAACTGAAATAACTTGTTTAAACAGTAGTTTCTAATGTATTTTACTTTTGTTTTATGAAAAATTTGTGTCGTAGAATATTCATATCGAAGTGTTAATTGGACAATCTTACAATAGGCATAATTAAGAGTAATTACATTAATTTTCACAAAATGATGGGTATTTATGCGGCCAAAAATTTTAAAAAAGACGAACAACTTGTTCAAATAGCAGTTTTTAATGCATCTTACTTATGTTTTGTGCAAAATACTAATCATAGAATATTGATATCGATGTTTTAATTCGATAGTATTATAATTTGCATAATTAGGAGTAATTATATTAATTTGCATGAAATTATATGCAGTTATGCGGAAAAAATATCTTAAAAGCACAATCAACATGTTTAAACAGCTGTTTTTAATGCATCTTACTTATGTTTTGTGCAAAATTAGTGTCGTGGAATATTCATATCGATGTTTTTATTGGATAATCTCCTAATAGGTATAATTATGAGTAATTATATTAATTTTCATGAAATTATATGTAGTAATGGACAATTACCTTAAACAACTTGGTTAAACAGCAGTTTGTAATGTATCTTACTTATGTTTTACGAAAATTTAGTCTCGTAGGATATTAATATCGAAGTGTTAATTGCACGAAATTTTGAGTATTTATTCAGCCAAAAATTAAAAAAGAATTAAACAACTTCTTTAAACAGCTTGTTAATGCATCTTACTTAATTTTTACGCAAAATTAGTGTCGTTGAACGTTCATATCGATGTGTTAATTGGATAATCTTCTAATAGGCATAGTTAGGAGTATTTGTATTAATTTTCACGAAATTATGTGTAGTTATGAGGTAAAAAATGTTAAAAATCTGAAACAACTCGTTTGAACAGCAGTTTCTAATATATCTTACTTATGTTTTATGAAAAATTAGTATCGTCGGATATTCATTTCGAAGTGTTAATTGGACAACCTCATAATAGGCATAATTAGGAGTAATTATATTAATTTTCACGAAATTATGAGTAGCTAGGCGGCCAAAAAATTTGAAAATCTCAAATAACTTGTTTAAACAGCAGTTTTTAACACATATTCCTTATGTTTTGTGCAAAATTAGCATAATAGAATGTTCATATCGAAGTTTTAATTGGAAAATCTTATAATAGGCATAATTAGGAGTGATTATATTAATTTGCACGAAATTATTTGTAGTTATGCGGCCTAAAATTTGAAAAACTGAAATAACTTGTTTAAACAGTAGTTTCTAATGTATTTTACTTATGTTTTATGAAACATTTGTGTCGTAGGATATTCATATCGAAGTGTTAATTGGACAATCTTACAATAGGCATAATTAAGAGTAATTATATTAATTTTCACAAAATGATGGGTACTTATGCGGCCAAAAATTTTAAAAAAGTCCAACAACTTGTTTAAATAGCAGTTTTTAATGCATCTTACTTATGTTTTGTGCAAAATAAGCCTCATAGAATATTCATATCGATGTTTTAATTCGATAGTATTATAATTTGCATAATTAGGAGTAATTATATTAATTTGCATGAAATTATATGCAGTTATGCGGAAAAAATATCTTAAAAGCACAATCAACATGTTTAAACAGCTGTTTTTAATGCATCTTACTTATGTTTTGTGCAAAATTAGTGTCGTGGAATATTCATATCGATGTTTTTATTGGATAATCTCCTAATAGGTATAATTATGAGTAATTATATTAATTTTCATGAAATTATATGTAGTAATGGACAATTACCTTAAACAACTTGGTTAAACAGCAGTTTGTAATGTATCTTACTTATGTTTTACGAAAAATTAGTCTCGTAGGATATTAATATCGAAGTGTTAATTGGACAATCTTACAATAGGCATACTTAGGAGTAAATTTATTAATCTGCACGAAATTTTGAGTATTTATTCAGCCAAAAATTAAAAAAAATTAAACAACTTCTTTAAACAGCTTGTTAATGCATCTTACTTATTTTTACGCAAAATTAGTGTCGTTGAACGTTCATATCGATGTGTTAATTGGATAATCTTCTAATAGGCATAGTTAGGAGTATTTGTATTAATTTTCACGAAATTATGTGTAGTTATGAGGTAAAAAATGTTAAAAATCTGAAACAACTCGTTTGAACAGCAGTTTCTAATATATCTTACTTATGTTTTATGAAAAATTAGTATCGTCGGATATTCATTTCGAAGTGTTAATTGGACAACCTCATAATAGGCATAATTAGGAGTAATTATATTAATTTTCACGAAATTATGAGTAGCTAGGCGGCCAAAAAATTTGAAAATCTCAAATAACTTGTTTAAACAGCAGTTTTTAACACATATTCCTTATGTTTTATGCAAAATTAGCATCATAGAATGTTCATATCGACGTTTTAATTGAAAAATCTTATAATAGGCATAATTAGGAGTGATTATATTTATTTGCACGAAATTATTTGTAGTTATGCGGCCTAAAAATTTGAAAAACTGAAATAACTTGTTTAAACAGTAGTTTCTAATGTATTTTAATTATGTTTTATGAAACATTTCTGTCGTAGGATATTCATATCGAAGTGTTAATTGGACAATCTTAGAATAGGCATAATTAAGAGTAATTATATTAATTTTCACAAAATGATGGGTACTTATGCGGCCAAAATTTTTAAAAAAGTCCAACAACTTGTTTAAATAGCAGTTTTTAATGCATTTTACTTATGTTTTGTGCAAAATAAGCCTCATAGAATATTCATATCGATGTTTTAATTCGAAGGTATTATAATTTGCATAATTAGGGGTAATTATATTAATTTGCATGATTTTATATGCAGTTATGCGGAAAAAATATTTTAAAAGCTCAATCAACATGTTTAAAAAGCTGTTTTTAATGCATCTTACTTATGTTTTGTGCAAAATTAGTGTCATAGAATATTCATATCGATGTTTTAATTAGATAATCTCCTAATAGGTATAATTATGAGTAATTATAATAATTTTCATGAAATTATATGTAGTAATGGACAATTACCTTAAACAACTTGGTTAAACAGCAGTTTGTAATGTATCTTACTTATGTTTTACGAAAAATTAGTCTCGTAGGATATTAATATCGAAGTGTTAATTGGACAATCTTACAATAGGCATACTTAGGAGTATATTTATTAATTTGCACGAAATTTTGAGTATTTATTCAGCCAAAAATTAAAAAAAAATTAAACAACTTCTTTAAACAGCTTTTTAATGCATCTTACTTAATTTTTACGCAAAATTAGTGTCGTTGAACGTTCATATCGATGTGTAAATTGGATAATCTTCTAATAGGCATAGTTAGGAGTATTTGTATTAATTTTCACGAAATTATGTGTAGTTATGAGATAAAAAATGTTAAAAATCTGAAAAAACTCGTTTGAACAGCAGTTTCTAATATATATTACTTATGTTTTATGAAAAATTAGTATCGTCGGATATTCATTTCGAAGTGTTAATTGGACAACCTCATAATAGGCATAATTAGGAGTAATTATATTAATTTTCACGAAATTATGAGTAGCTAGGCGGCCAAAAAATTTGAAAATCTCAAACAACTTGTTTAAACAGCAGTTTTTAACACATATTCCTTATGTTTTGTGCAAAATTAGCATCATAGAATGTTCATATCGAATTTTTAATTGGAAAATCTTATAATAGGCATAATTAGGTGTGATTATATTAATTTGCACGAAATTATTTGTAGTTATGCGGCCTAAAATTTTGAAAAACTGAAATAACTTGTTTAAACAGTAGTTTCTAATGTATTTTACTTCTGTTTTATAAAAAATTTGTGTCGTAGAATATTCATATCGAAGTGTTAATTGGACAATCTTACAATAGGCATAATTAAGAGTAATTACATTAATTTTCACAAAATGATGGGTATTTATGCGGCCAAAAATTTTAAAAAAGACGAACAACTTGTTCAAATAGCAGTTTTTAATGCATCTTACTTATGTTTTGTGCAAAATACTAATCATAGAATATTGATATCGATGTTTTAATTCGATAGTATTATAATTTGCATAATTAGGAGTAATTATATTAATTTGCATGAAATTATATGCCGTTATGCGGAAAAAATATCTTAAAAGCACAATCAACATGTTTAAACAGCTGTTTTTAATGTATCTTACTTATGTTTTGTGCAAAATTAGTGTCGTGGAATATTCATATCGATATTTTTATTGGATAATCTCCTAATAGGTATAATTATGAGTAATTATATTAATTTTCACGAAATTATATGTAGTAATGGACAATTACCTTAAATAACTTGGTTAAACAGCAGTTTGTAATGTATCTTACTTATGTTTTACGAAAAATTAGTCTCGTAGGATATTAATATCGAAGTGTTAATTGGACAATCTTACAATAGGCATACTTAGGAGTATATTTATTAATTTGCACGAAATTTTGAGTATTTATTCAGCCAAAAATTAAAAAAAATTAAACAACTTCTTTAAACAGCTTTTTAATGCATCTTACTTAATTTTTACGCAAAATTAGTGTCGTTGAACGTTCATATCGATGTGTAAATTGGATAATCTTCTAATAGGCATAGTTAGGAGTATTTGTATTAATTTTCACGAAATTATGTGTAGTTATGAGATAAAAAATGTTAAAAATCTGAAAAAACTCGTTTGAACAGCAGTTTATAATATATATTACTTATGTTTTATGAAAAATTAGTATCGTCGGATATTTATTTCGAAGTGTTAATTGGACAACCTCATAATAGGCATAATTAGGAGTAATTATATTAATTTTCACGAAATTATGAGTAGCTAGGCGGCCAAAAAATTTGAAAATCTCAAACAACTTGTTTAAACAGCAGTTTTTAACACATATTCCTTATGTTTTGTGCAAAATTAGCATCATAGAATGTTCATATCGAAGTTTTAATTAGAAAATCTTATAATAGGCATAATTAGGTGTGATTGTATTAATTTGCACGAAATTATTTGTAGTTATGCGGCCTAAAATTTTGAAAACCTGAAATAACTTGCTTAAATAGTAGTTTCTAATGTATTCTACTTCTGTTTTATGAAAAATTTGTGTCGTAGAATATTCATATCGAAGTGTTAATTGGACAATCTTACAATAGGCATAATTAAGAGTAATTACATTAATTTTCACAAAATGATGGGTATTTATGCGGCCAAAAATTTTAGAAAAGTCGAACAACTTGTTTAAATAGCAGTTTTTAATGCATCTTACTTATGTTTTGTTCCAAATAAGCATCGTAGAATATTCATATCGATGTTTTAATTCGATAGTATTATAATTTGCATAATTAGGAGTAATTATATTAATTTGCATGAAATTATATGCAGTTATGCGGAAAAATATTTTAAAAGCTCAATCAACATGTTTAAACAGCTGTTTTTAATGCATCTTACTTATGTTTTGTGCAAAATTAGTGTCGTAGAACATTCATATCGATGTTTTAATTGGATAATCTCCTAATAGGTGTAATTATGAGTAATTATATTAATTTTCACGAAATTATATGTAGTAATGGACAATGAATATTTTAAATCTTAAACAGTAGTTTGTAATGTATCTTACTTATGTTTTACGAAAAATTAGTCTTGTAGGATATTAATATCGAAGTATTAAATGGACAATCTTACAATAGGCATAATTAGGAGTTAATTTATTAATTTGCATGAAATTTTGAGTATTTATTCAGCCGAAAAAAAAATTGAAACAAATTCTTTCAACCGCTTTTTAATGCATCTTACTTAATTTTTACGCAAAATTAGTGTCGTTGAACGTTCATATCGATGTGTTAATTGGATAATCTTCTAATAGGCATAGTTAGGAGTATTTGTATTAATTTTCACGAAATTATGTGTAGTTATGAGGTAAAAAATATTAAAAATCTTAAACAACTCGTTTGAACAGCAGTTTCTAATATATCTTACTTATGTTTTATGAAAAATTAGTATCGTCGGATATTCATTTCGAAGTGTTAATTGGACAACCTCATAATAGGCATAATTAGGAGTAATTATATTAATTTTCACGAAATTATGAGTAGCTAGGCGGCCAAAAATTTTGAAAATCTCAAACAACTTGTTTAAACAGTAATTTTTAACACATATTCCATATGTTTTGTGCAAAATTAGCATCATAGAATGTTCATATCGAAGTTTTAATTGGAAAATTTTATAATAGGCATAATTAGGAGTGATTATATTAATTTTCACGAAATTATATGTAGTAATGGACAATGATTATTTTTAATCTTAAATAACTTGGTTAAACAGCAGTTTGGAATGTATCTTACTTATGTTTTACGAAAAATTAGTCTCGTAGGATATTAATATCGAAGTGTTAAATGGACAATCTTACAATAGGCATAATTAGGAGTAAATTTATTAATTTGCACGAATTTTTGAGTATTTATTCAGCCGAAAAACAAGTCAAACAACTTCTTTCAACCGCTTTTTGAAGCATCTTACTTAATATTTACGCAAAATTAGTGTCGTTGATCGTTCATATCGATGTGTTAATTGGATAATCTTCTAATAGGCAAAGTTAGGAGTATTTGTATTAATTTTCACGAAATTATGTGTAGTTATGAGGTAAAAAATGTTAAAAATTTTAAACAACTCGTTTGAACAGCAGTTTCTAATATATCTTACTTATGTTTTATGAAAAATTAGTATCGTCGGATATTCATTTCGAAGTGTTAATTGGACAACCTCATAATAGGCATAATTAGGAGTAATTATATTAGTTTTCACAAAATTATTAGTAGTCAGGCGGCCAAAATTTTGGAAAATCTCAAACAACTTGTTTAAACAGCAATTTTTAACACATATTCCATATGTTTTGTGCAAAATTATCATCATAGAATGTTCATATCGAATTTATAATTGAAAAATCTTATAATAGGCATAATTAGGAGTGATTATATTAATTTGCAAGAAATTATTTGTAGTTATGCGGCCTAAAAGTTTGAAAAACTGAAATAACTTGTTTAAACAATAGTTTCAAATGTATTTTACTTATGTTTTATGAAAAATTTATGTCGTAGGATATTCATATCGAAGTGTTAATTGGACAATCTTACAATAGGCATAATTAAGAGTAATTACATTAATTTTCACAAAATGATGGGTATTTATGCGGCCAAATTTTTTAAAAAAGTCGAACAACTTATTTAAATAGCAGTTTTTAATGCATCTTACTTATGTTTTGTGTAAAATAAGCATCATACAATATTCATATCGATATTTTAATTTGATAGTATTATAATATGCATAATTAGGAGTAATTATATTAATTTGTTTGAAATTATATGCAGTTATGCGGAAATATATTTTAAAAGCTCAATCAACATGTTTAAACAGCTGTTTTTAATGCATCTTACTTTTCTTTTGTGCAAAATTAGTGTCGTAGAATATTCATATCGATGTTTTAATTAGATAATCTCCTAATAGGTATAATTATGAGTAATTATTTTAATTTTACGAAATTATATGTAGTTTTGGACAATTACCTTAAACAACTTGGTTAAACAGCAGTTTGTAATGTATCTTACTTATGTTTTACGAAAAATTAGTCTCGTAGGATATTAATATCGAAGAGTTAAATGGACAATCTTACAATAGGCATAATTAGGAGTAAATTTATTAATTTGCACGAATTTTTGAGTATTTAATCAGCCGAAAAACAATTCAAACAACTTCTTTCAACCGCTTTTTGAAGCATCTTACTTAATATTTACGCAAAATTAGTGTCGTTGATCGTTCATATCGATGTGTTAATTGGATAATCTTCTAATAGGCAAAGTTAGGAGTATTTGTATTAATTTTCACGAAATTATGTGTAGTTATGAGGTAAAAAATGTTAAAAATCTTAAACAACTCGTTTGAACAGCAGTTTCTAATATATCTTACTTATGTTTTATGAAAAATTAGTATCGTCGGATATTCATTTCGAAGTGTTAATTGGACAACCTCGTAATAGGTATAATTAGGAGTAATTATATTAATTTTCACGAAATTATGAGTAGCTAGGCGCCAAAAATTTTGAAAATCTCAAACAACTTGTTTAAACAGCAGTTTCTAACACATATTCCATATGTTTTGTGCAAAATTAGCATCATAGAATGTTCATATCGAAGTTTTAATTGGAAAATCTTATAATAGGCATAATTAGGAGTGATTATATTAATTTGCACGAAATTATTTGTAGTTATGCAGCCTAAAATTTTGAAAAACTGAAGTAACTTGTTTAAACAGTAGTTTCTAATGTATTTTACTTATGTTTTTATGAAAAATTTCTGTCGTAGGATATTCATATCGAAGTGTTAATTGGATAATCTTACAATAGACATAATTAAGAGTAATTACATTAATTTTCACAAAATGATGGGTATTTAAGCGGCCAATTTTTTTTAAAAAGTCGAACAAATTGTTTAAATAGCAGTTTTTAATGCATCTTACATATGTTTTATGCAAAATAAGCATCGTAGAATATTCATATCGATGTTTTAATTCGATAGTATTATAATTTGCATAATTAGGAGTAATTATATTAATTTTCATGAAATTATATGCAGTTATGCGGAAAAAATATTTTAAAAGCTCAATCAACATGTTTAAACAGCTGTTTTTAATGCATCTTACTTATGTTTTGTGCAAAATTAGTGTCGTAGAACATTCATATCGATGTTTTAATTGGATAATCTCCTAATAGGTATAATTATGAGTAATTATATTAATTTTCACGAAATTATATGTAGTAATGGACAATGAATATTTTAAATCTTAAACAACTTGGTTAAACAGTAGTTTGTAATGTATCTTACTTATGTTTTACGAAAAAATAGTCTTGTAGGATATTAATATCGAAGTGTTAAATGGACAATCTTACAATAGACATAATTAGGAGTTAATTTATTAATTTGCATGAAATTTTGAGTATTTATTCAGCCGAAAAAAAAATTGAAACAAATTCTTTCAACCGCTTTTTAATGCATCTTATTTAATTTTTATGCAAAATTAGTGTCGTTGAACGTTCATATCGATGTGTTAATTGGATAATCTTCCAATAGGCATAGTTAGGAGTATTTGTATTAATTTTCATGAAATTATGTGTAGTTATGAGGTAAAAAATATTAAAAATCTTAAACAACTCGTTTGAACAGCAGTTTCTAATATATCTTACTTATGTTTTATGAAAAATTAGTATCGTCGGATATTCATTTCGAAGTGTTAATTGGACAACCTCATAATAGGCATAATTAAGAGTAATTATATTAATTTTCACGAAATTATGAGTAGTCAGGCGGCCAAAAATTTTGAAAATCTCAAACAACTTGTTTAAACAGTAATTTTTAACACATATTCCATATGTTTTGTGCAAAATTAGCATCATAGAATGTTCATATCGAAGTTTTAATTGGAAAATTTTATAATAGGCATAATTAGGAGTGATTATATTAATTTTCACGAAATTATATGTAGTAATGGACAATGATTATTTTTAATCTTAAATAACTTGGTTAAACAGCAGTTTGTAATGTATCTTACTTATGTTTTAAGAAAAATCAGTCTCGTAGGATATTAATATCGATGTGTTAAATGGACAATCTTACAATAGGCATAATTAGGAGTAAATTTATTAATTTGCACGAATTTTTGAGTATTTATTCAGCCGAAAAATAAGTCAAACAACTTCTTTCAACCGCTTTTTGAAGCATCTTACTTAATATTTACGCAAAATTAGTGTCGTTGATCGTTCATATCGATGTGTTAATTGGATAATCTTCTAATAGGCAAAGTTAGGAGTATTTGTATTAATTTTCACGAAATTATGTGTAGTTATGAGGTAAAAAATGTTAAAAATCTTAAACAACTCGTTTGAACAGCAGTTAGAATATATCTTACTTATGTTTTATGAAAAATTAGTATCGTCGGATATTCATTTCGAAGTGTTAATTGGACAACCTCATAATAGGCATAATTAGGAGTAATTATATTAGTTTTCACGAAATTATGAGTAGCCAGGCGGCCAAAATTTTTGAAAATCTCAAACAACTTGTTTAAACAGCAATTTTTAACACATATTCCATATGTTTTGTGCAAAATTATCATCATAGAATGTTCATATCGAATTTATAATTGGAAAATCTTATAATAGGCATAATTAGGAGTGATTATATTAATTTCCACGAAATTATTGGTAGTTATGCATCCTAAAATTTTGAAAAACTGAAATAACTTGTTTAAACAGTAGTTTCTAATGTATTTTACTTATGTTTTATGAAAAATTTATGTCGTAGGATATTCATATCGAAGTGTTAATTGGACAATCTTATGATAGGCATAATTAAGAGTAATTACATTAATTTTCACAAATTGATGGGTATTTATGCGGCCAAAATTTTTAAAAAAGTCGAACAACTTGTTTAAATAGCAGTTTTTAATGCATCTTACTTATGTTTTGTGCAAAATAAGCATCATACAATATTCATATCGATATTTTAATTAGATAGTATTATAATATGCATAATTAGGAGTAATTATATTAATTTGTATGAAATTATATGCAGTTATGCGGAAATATATTTTAAAAGCTCAATCAACATGTTTAAACAGCTGTTTTTAATGCATCTTACTTATGTTTTGTACAAAATTAGTGTCGTAGAATATTCATTTCGATGTTTTAATTGGATAATCTCCTAATAGGTATAATTATGAGTAATTACATTAATTTTCATGAAATTATATGTAGTAATGGACAATTACCTTAAACAACTTGGTTAAACAACAGTTTGTAATGTATCTTACTTATGTTTTACGAAAATTTAGTCTCGTAGGATATTAATATCGAAGTGTTAATTGGACAATCTTACAATAGGCATAATTAGGAGTAAATTTATTAATTTGCACGAAATTTTGAGTATTTATTCAGCCAAAAATTAAAAAAGAATTAAATAACTTCTTTAAACAGCTTGTTAATGCATCTTACTTAATTTTTACGCAAAATTAGTGTCGTTGAACGTTCATATCGATGAGTTAATTGGATAATCTTCTAATAGGCATAGTTTGGAGTATTTGTATTAATTTTCATGAAATTATGTGTAGTTATGAGGTAAAAAATGTTAAAAATCTTAAACAACTCGTTTGAACAACAGTTTCTAATATATCTTACTTATGTTTTATGAAAAATTAGTATCGTCGGATATTCATTTCGAAGTGTTAATTGGACAACCTCATAATAGGTATAATTAGGAGTAATTATATTAATTTTCATGAAATTATGAGTAGCTAGGCGCCAAAAATTTTAAAAATCTCAAACAACTTGTTTAAACAGCAGTTTCAAACACATATTCCATATGTTTTGTGCAAAATTAGCATCATAGAATGTTCATATCGAAGTTTTAATTGGAAAATCTTATAATAGCATAATTAGAAGTGATTATATTAATTTGCACGAAATTATTTGTAGTTATGCAGCCTAAAATTTTGAAAAACTGAAATAACTTGTTTAAAAAGTAGTTTCTAATGTATTTTACTTATGTTTTTATGAAAAATTTGTGTCGTAGTATATTCATATCGAAGTGTTAATTGGACAATCTTACAATAGACATAATTAAGAGTAATTACATTAATTTTCACAAAATGATGGGTATTTAAGCGGCCAAAATTTTTAAAAAAGTCGAACAAATTGTTTAAATAGTAGTTTTTAGTGCATCTTACTTATGTTTTGTCCAAAATAAGCATTGTAGAATATTCATATCGATGTTTTAATTTGATAGTATTGTAATTTCCATAATTAGGAGTAATTATATTAATTTGCATAAAATTATATGCAGTTATGCGGAAAAAATAATTTAAAATCTCAATCAACATGTTTAAACAACTGTTTTTAATGCATCTTAGTTATGTTTTGTGTAAAATTAGTGTCGTAGAACATTCATATCGATGTTTTAATTGGATAATCTCCTAATAGGTACAATTATGAGTAATTATATTAATTTTATGAAATTTTATGTAGTAATGGACAATGAATATTTTAAATCTTAAACAACTTGGTTAAACAATAGTTTGTAATGTATCTTACTTATGTTTTACAAAAAATTATTCTCATAGGATATTAATATCGAAGTGTTAAATGGACAATCTTACAATAGGCATAATTTGGAGTACATTTATTAATTTGCATGAAATTTTGAGTATTTATTCAGTCAAAAAAGAAAGTCAAACAACTTCTTTCAACCGTTTTTTAATGCATCTTACTTAATTTTTACGCAAAATTATTATCGTTGAACATTCATATCGATGTGTTAATTGGATAATCTTCTAATAGACATAGTTAGGTGTATTTGTATTAATTTTCACGAAATTATGTGTAGTTATGAGGTAAAAAATGTTAAAAATCTTAAACAACTCGTTTGAATAGCAGTTTCTAATATATCTTACTTATGTTTTATGAAAAATTAGTATCGTCGGATATTCATTTCGAAGTGTTAATTGGACAACCTCATAATAGGCATAATTAGGAGTAATTATATTAGTTTTCACGAAATTATGAGTATCCAGGCGGCCAAAATTTTTGAAAATCTCAAACAACTTGTTTAAACAGCAATTTTTAACACATATTCCATATGTTTTGTGCAAAATTATCATCATAGAATGTTCATATCGAATTTATAATTGGAAAATCTTATAATAGACATAATTAGGAGTGATTATATTAATTTTCACGAAATTATTTGTAGTTATTCGGCCTAAAATTTTGAAAAACTGAAATAACTTGTTTAAACAGTAGTTTCTAATGTATTTTACTTATGTTTTATGAAAAATTTATGTCGTAGGATATTCATATCGAAGTGTTAATTGGACAATCTTACAATAGGCATAATTAAGAGTAATTACATTAATTTTCACAAATTGATGGGTATTTATGCGGCCAAAATTTTTAAAAAAGTCGAACAACTTGTTTAAATAGCAGTTTTTAATGCATCTTACTTATGTTTTGTGCAAAATAAGCATCATACAATATTCATATCGATATTTTAATTTGATAATATTATAATATGCATAATTAGGAGTAATTATATTAATTTGTATGAAATTATATGCAGTTATGCGGAAATATATTTTAAAAGCTCAATCAACATGTTTAAACAGCTGTTTTTAATGCATCTTACTTATGTTTTGTACAAAATTAGTGTCGTAGAATATTCATATCGATGTTTTAATTAGATAATCTCCTAATAGGTATAATTATGAGTAATTATATTAATTTTCATGAAATTATATGTAGTAATGGACAATTACCTTAAACAACTTGGTTAAACAACAAATTTGTAATGTATCTTACTTATGTTTTACGAAAATTTAGTCTCGTAGGATATTAATATCGAAGTGTTAATTGGACAATCTTACAATAGGCATAATTAGGAGTAAATTTATTAATTTGCACGAAATTTTGAGTATTTATTCAGCCAAAAATTAAAAAAGAATTAAATAACTTCTTTAAACAAACTTTGTTAATGCATCTTACTTAATTTTTACGCAAAATTAGTGTCGTTGAACGTTCATATCGATGAGTTAATTGGATAATCTTCTAATAGGCATAGTTTGGAGTATTTGTATTAATTTTCATGAAATTATGTGTAGTTATGAGGTAAAAAATGTTAAAAATCTTAAACAACTCGTTTGAACAACAGTTTCTAATATATCTTACTTATGTTTTATGAAAAATTAGTATCGTCGGATATTCATTTCGAAGTGTTAATTGGACAACCTCATAATAGGTATAATTAGGAGTAATTATATTAATTTTCATGAAATTATGAGTAGCTAGGCGCCAAAAATTTTGAAAATCTCAAACAACTTGTTTAAACAGCAGTTTCAAACACATATTCCATATATTTTGTGCAAAATTAGCATCATAGAATGTTCATATCGAAGTTTTAATTGGAAAATCTTATAATAGCATAATTAGGAGTGATTATATTAATTTGCACGAAATTATTTGTAGTTATGCAGCCTAAAATTTTGAAAAACTGAAATAACTTGTTTAAAAAGTAGTTTCTAATGTATTTTACTTATGTTTTTATGAAAAATTTGTGTCGTAGTATATTCATATCGAAGTGTTAATTGGACAATCTTACAATAGACATAATTAAGAGTAATTACATTAATTTTCACAAAATGATGGGTATTTAAGCGGCCAAAATTTTTAAAAAAGTCGAACAAATTGTTTAAATAGTAGTTTTTAGTGCATCTTACTTATGTTTTGTCCAAAATAAGCATTGTAGAATATTCATATCGATGTTTTAATTTGATAGTATTATAATTTACATAATTAGGAGTAATTATATTAATTTGCATAAAATTATATGCAGTTATGCGGAAAAAATAATTTAAAATCTCAATCAACATGTTTAAACAGCTGTTTTTAATGCATCTTAGTTATGTTTTGTGTAAAATTAGTGTCGTAGAACATTCATATCGATGTTTTAATTGGATAATCTCCTAATAGGTACAATTATGAGTAATTATATTAATTTTATGAAATTTTATGTAGTAATGGACAATGAATATTTTAAATCTTAAACAACTTGGTTAAACAGTAGTTTGTAATGTATCTTACTTATGTTTTACAAAAAATTATTCTCATAGGATATTAATATCGAAGTGTTAAATGGACAATCTTACAATAGGCATAATTAGGAGTACATTTATTAATTTGCATGAAATTTTGAGTATTTATTCAGTCAAAAAAGAAAGTCAAACAACTTCTTTCAACCGTTTTTTAATGCATCTTACTTAATTTTTACGCAAAATTATTATCGTTGAACGTTCATATTGATGTGTTAATTGGATAATCTTCTAATAGACATAGTTAGGTGTATTTGTATTAATTTTCATGAAATTATGTGTAGTTATGAGGTAAAAAATGTTAAAAATCTTAAACAACTCGTTTGAATAGCAGTTTCTAATATATCTTACTTATGTTTTATGAAAAATTAGTATCGTCGGATATTCATTTCGAAGTGTTAATTGGACAACCTCATAATAGGCATAATTAGGAGTAATTATATTAATTTTCACAAAATTATGAGTAGCCAGTCGACCAAAAATTTTGAAAATCTCAAACAACTTGTTTAAACAGCAGTTTTTAACACATATTCCATATGTTTTGTACAAAATTAGCATCATAGAATGTTCATATCGAAGTTTTAATTGGAAAATCTTGTAATAGACATAATTAGGAGTGATTATATTAATTTGCACGAAATTATTTGTAGTTATTGTGCGACCCTTTTTTGCGCGCTCCGCACCGCCGGAATCGGTTGGTGATGGGATGCGGAAGAAGGACACGGAGATCCCTCCTTAACGTGCACTTTCTTGGTGTCGACGCCGACTGGTGCCGCCATCTTTGGCTTCTGAGAATGCACATTTAGGGGGTTTTTGGTGATTGTGAGTTCTTGTAGATTCCGATGGGCGCAAGCCCCCACCGTTAATTACCCTAGGCTGTTAACCCTGAGGAACCTCTAGATCTTGAAAGGGGCAAGTAAATAGTACAACTAAATAATGGTCAAGTGGTCGTGTACCCTCATGATCGGGGATCATTAGGGCATCCTGGATTCACCAGAAGGTTGATCCAGCGAGATATGGGATGAAAGACGAACCTACTACAGATCGTTTCAGTCTTTACCACCTCGAGAGGTAACCTTACTACAGATCAGATTAATCTCTACGGAGGGGTTCGAGGTGAGTCTACTACAGAACGACTCGACCTCAGTTGATCTAGAAGATAAACCTACTACAAAACGGTTCAATCTTAACTAGTCAACAACCAATCACACAAAATACAACTCGAAGCACTAAGCCGGTTGATCTTGAGGTTGGTTAATCAGGAGAAGGGCGGATATGGCCCACATGGTACTTCTCTCTGATCTTCTAGATCATGGATTCCAGGCACTAAGCGGATCCATAAACCTAGGAACACAACTGTACACAAGGTCAAACCTGAAGCACTAAGCCAGCTTGACGTTGAGGCGCGTGTCAGTAAAAGAACCTACTACAAAACGGTTCATTCCACTGTTTGAGGATGAATCTACTACAGAACGATTCAATCCTCCAAACTAGAAGACAAAACTCATCAACGAGGTGGTTGAGTCTTACTAGCCTTTTTGGTCGTGAACTACTTATTCACGACACAAGGCCGTCATGATATCATCTACTCGGACACCACGATGCTCTCCCTTTTGTGTTGTTGTCATAGTCTTAGTCATTCTCTGACGTACGTCGAGATGTTCTTGTCTCAACTGACTATACTGGATGTTGCATTACTTGTGCACAAATCATTGTATTACTCCTCATCATCTTATGTGAGCATGTTTGAGCACCTCCAAATCATGGGTTTTGAATATTCAACTGATTCACAGATTCAGAATTATCTTGTGTACAAAATTAGACTCGGGGCTCGTGGCTGGTCTAACGTTGAAACAGGTTTATCAAAAAGGGGCAAATCTCTAAACAAACCATTTCAGAATCTGCTATATTGTAGTGACTTATCAACAATCAACAAATCGTGTCACCACCTTATCAATCGTTACAACGCTTTAGCATATCGTTATAACGTTTCTGAACAATATTAAATTTATCAGGGAGCTAGTCAATAAAGGTCAAAACGTTGCCAGCACTTCATGAAACGTTATAATGATATGATGAACCATATAACGATTAAGGGAATCGTTACAACGATTCCTCAAAACATGTTGACTTGTCAGGGAATAGTCAAATCATTGTCAACGTTTTGTAAATCATTCAACGTTTTGATAAGTCGTATGACGACTCATCGAATCGTTATAACGATTCCTCATTTTATTTTTATTATTGTTTATATATTTTTTATTATCATTGTATGTATTGCACTTTTATTATTATTATTTTTATTTTATTGTTATGATAATATTTTCATTATTATCCTAATTACAAAGGTGAAATTTTTTATTTATTTTTAAACTCTATTTATTTTTGTAGAAAATTACTTACAAAAATAATAGAAAACGAGTTAGCTATTATTCAGAATTTTTATTTAGATTTTTGGAATTTTATAATAGCTAAAGTTATAGAATTTTATTTTTATTATTTTGAACTCTACTTATTTTTGTAGAAAATTACTTACAAAAATAATAGAAAATAAATTGGCTATTATTTATGATTTTCTTTGAATTTTTAGGAATTTTATAATAGCCAAAGTAATAGGATTTTATTTTTATTATTTTTAAATTCTATTTATTTTTGTAGAAAATGAGTTGGCTATCATTCAGAATTTTATTTGAATTTTTGAGATTTTTATAATAGCCAAAATAACAGGTCAAACTTTGGTCAACAGGAGAAAGCAAACAATGTCATTTTTTATTTTAAATTGTTTCAGTACAATAAGATTCTTAAAACTGAAATATTTTTATATAGAAAAATACTATAAAAACAAAAAAAATTTAGAAATAAATTTGAGTTAATTTGGAGTTTAGTAACATTTTCAAATGATTTATTTATTCTTTCATTTTGATTTTCTGTTATTAATTTATTTTTGGGCTTAGTGTACTGGGTTAGGATTAATTCTTTTTAATTTCCTACGAATTGGACCTAGATTAGAACTGGGCCAGCCTATTTTTTTATTAAGCTGTAATTTATCAGGGCCCTTAGATTTGTGTTGAGATTGACTTTAAATAGATGAACGATCCAGATGCATTCCCAATTATTAGTTTTAATGAATATACTGTTCTTAATCGTTAGATCTCTTTGAGATTCTCTCAGATACTCTAAGATTCGTGTTGATGTATCAAGAGTCGTGCTAGCCTATCCCTTCATCCTTTCTGTTATCCATACGTCGAGATTCGTGCTACTTACATTTCCGGTGATCAGGAGCTCCGATTAATGATCGGCCGACGGCCTTAGCATCGCCTAGATGGGAGGAGTACAGTGGTATCTTCTGATTAAAGATCTATGTGGTAGATTATTGAGAATGCTTGTACCGATTTGGTACTGTTCTTACGATTCGGTACCGAGATGAATTAATCTCGTTTCTCAATCAAATTAAACATTAATTCTTGCAATTCTTGCACTATACCTTATCGCCTTGATGTAATTAATGTGCTCACTAACTGTCTTCAAGTAATTAACTTGAATTACAATGAAAATTCAAAGGTAATTGGTACAGTTCGGTACCAATTATGAGATTAATTGCGATTTTGATCACTCAAGCTTTGTTCACAGCCCTTGTGCATTCTATACTTTGAGATACAGCTTTATTCGACTTATTCTATGACCCTGGCATGAATTGAAAGCCAATTCCATATCACTGTATCAAAGAGAAAGAGTCGATGAACGCACAATTCGATTAATTCATCAATCTTGCTGTGAATCTCAATTGATTGCCATCAATTCGAGTGTTCAAACTCGCAATTAGATCAGAAGGGTTACATAAACCCTTCAACTAACCACAATTGCAAGAATAATTGATTCATTCCTTTGAACAATGCTCGGGAGAGTTACAAAAACCCTTCAACCGAGTTCTATCTCACCTCATACATCCTCTCATCACGATCAATATCAAGAAGTAGCAAAGGGATTGAAGAGAAAGGAAAAAAAAGCAGAGAGAAAGCAATAAAATTGAGAAATAACAAGAAAATTCTAAGAATTCAGAAGATTACCGATTTGTTTATATTGATCTCTCTACAGATTATACACAATTAGCAACAATTACCTAATCTTTGATGCTTCTTGAGATGAGTGGGTGGATAATCAAGATTCAAACTTGACTCAATTGAATGAATTTCAGTTGGAAAACCCGATCAACCTCTTTTCTGTATTGTCTTTTGCTCTTAAACTACCTCCTCTCTCTTAAGATCTCTCTGTAGATGTTGATCTCCTTTTCTTGATGATTGGCAGGGGTTTATATAGACTCAGGGGCTTAATTGTGATTGGTGGGTCGATTAGTGGCCGGATTATACTCTCCCAATTGATCTCCACCCTTGATTGCACTTCACTCAATGGTTAGGATTAGTTTGTGCTTCTTTTCAGTCAATTCACTGTCTTGAGTCAACACTTGGCAGTTTCAAGTTTGTTAGGGTTAGTTAAACTCTTCTTCTATTTACTCTATTGCCACTCCTTCGCACCAGTTGGCTCCCCTACGATTCTAGACTGTTCTAGAACATTCTAATTGTTTGAACACTCTTAGTACACTCCCTATATAAGCTCTGAGTAGTTTCTAATCTCAATTAATTAATCAAGAGCTTAATTCTTCACTTAAGCCTCACTCACGGCCTATACATTCAATTAACACTTCTCTTTGTCAATTCTTTCAATTGCAAGCTCAGTCAACATCACTTTACTATCTGGAATTGATCCAGCATCCTTTCATGATCAATTGAGTACTTTATCACCGAATTTGAGCACCTATGCCCATGGCCGGTTTGTCAATTGGTGAAACACTGAACTAGAGACTTCCAACGGTCACCTTGACACTTGCCTTAGTATCGTGTGGATAAAAGAAGAGCTCTTGCACAATCAATTGAACTTGCAAGCATTCATAGAGGCAATTCCCATTTTCAAGTCGATTGATCACCTTTGTCAATTTCTTTCTTTCTTTTTGTTAATTCTTTCAATTGATTGCTTGGACAGTGTCATAGTAGTGTCTAGAAGCTCCTGTGAAGAAGAATTGAAACAAAACATCGTGTAGATCTACTTCCCATTGATGGCGCCTTCGCAATCGGGTGGAAGGAAGAGGAAGAGAGGAAGAAGAGAATGGGATGAGGGAAGATCGACCTCGATTGCGCGCGGTGTATGTGAGACAACATTCCAAGCAAGGCAAAGTTAGAGAGAGGAAACGCATGAGCCAGGTACATGCCTAATCTTTCATCTGATTTAAATTTCTGGCTTGGTTTGTGCATGGACTTAGTGCATGGTTTTTTGTGTGAGCTGTACATTCATAAACCTTACAAATGGGCCCCACCTGTAAGCAATTGAGTCTAGGCCCATAGATTCAATTATGGATCGATTAGTTCTCTGCTTATCTTTAATCAATCTGACTTGGCACAATCTGATAGGGCCACTTAGTTAATCACTCCATTAATCACCTGTGTTAGTGTTAATGTATGATGAGGTGGCATAAGGCAGTGAATGCCATATGTCTTGGTCCACTGTGATGTGGCACCAATGACCAGCTTCCATGTGGCACTGGGGTGCTGAGGTGGCTCTGTCATGGCTTACCACGTGGCATATTGGTGGGACCCACATGTCAGGTCAGTGTAGTAGTGGGGCCCACATAGCTGAGGTGGACCAATGAGGTGCTGACACGTGGCACTGAATGCTGAGGTGGCCCAATGTGGTGCTGACACGTGGCACCCCTCTCTCTCTCTCTCTCCTCTGATTCTGTGTGTATGTTTGAGATCCCCAATTTGCACCCAGCAGTGTATCTATCCCCAAGTTGCACCCAGCAGTGTATCTATCCCCAAGTTGCACCCAGATAACCCCTTGATTGAATCTCAGCCCTTTGATCTGCCTGTTTAATCTGTTTTATCTCCTTTGATTTTATTCTGATAGCTCCACTTATCCAAAAATCATGAAATTTTCACCAAAAATCTCTAAATTTATGATGATCACTCCTGTAATTTTTAATTCCACTTTTGTCCATGCCTCCTTGCTTTAAAAATTCATTTTCCAAGAAAAAACCCTTTATTTCCCTATTATAAAATCCCTATTTATTAGTTATCAGTTGTAGCCCAGTGTCTCTGCCAAATATTCTCTTTGCATAAACTCTTCCCCAATCAACACCAATAATGATGCTTATTAGGATTTGATTTGATCAAATGCTGACTACTTATCAGCAATTGATACAAATCTAGACTTGGTCAGGTGGTTGCTCCCAGTTTTGGCACCTGATCAGTCTGGTGAAATTGACTTTCAATCCCTTAACATGAGGGTGATTTGGTCAAAGAACTGACTACTTATCAGCAATTGACACAAATCAAAGCATGGTTAGGTGGTTGCTCACAGCTTTGGCACCAGGTCAGCCTTGAAAGCAAAATCATATTGAGATTTCTTATGATTGGTTGTATCAAAATTCTGGCTTGGCATTGACACTATTCCTTGTTGTATAGGGATTGTATTGGTTCGGCTCATAGGGTTTGATCTTGGCTTTTCTCTTATATTTCTTCATTCGACCTTTCAGGGGTAAAACGTTATGCGGCCTAAAATTTTGAAAAACTGAAATAACTTATTTAAACAGTAGTTTGTAATGTATTTTACTTATGTTTTATGAAAAATTTATGTCGTAGGATATTCATATCGAAGTGTTAATTGGACAATCTTACAATAGGCATAATTAAGAATAATTACATTAATTTTCACAAAATGTTGGGTATTTATGCAGCCAAATTTTTTAAAAAAGTCGAACAACTTGTTTAAATAGCAGTTTTTAATGCATCTTATTTATGTTTTGTGTAAAATAAGCATCATAGAATATTCATATCGATGTTTTAATTCGATAGTATTATAATATGCATAATTAGGAGTAATTATATTAATTTGCATGAAATTATGTGCAGTTATGCGGAAAAAATATTTTAAAAGCTCAATCAACATGTTTAAACAGCTATTTTTAATGCATCTTACTTATGTTTGTGCAAAATTAGTGTCGGAAAATATTCATATCGAAGTTTTAATTGTATAACATCCTAATAGGTATAATTATAAGTAATTATATTAATTTTCATGAAATTATATGTAGTAATGGACAATGAATATTTTAAATCTTAAACAACTTAGTTAAACAGCAGTTTGTAATGTATCTTACTTATGTTTTACGAAAAATTAGTCTCGTAGGATATTAATATCGAAGTGTTAAATGGAAATCTTACAATAGGCATAATTAGGAGTAAATTTATTAATTTGCACGAAATTTTGAGTATTTATTCAGCTGAAAAAAAAAGTCAAACAACTTCTTTCAACCGCTTTTTAAAGCATCTTACTTAATTTTTACGCAAAATTAGTGTCGTTGATCGTTCATATCGATGTGTTAATTGGATAATCTTCTAATAGGCATAGTTAGGAGTATTTGTATTAATTTTCATAAAATTATGTGTAGTTATGAGGCAAAAAATGTTAAAAATCTTAAACAACTATTTTGAACAGCAGTTTCTAATATATCTTACTTATGTTTTATGAAAAATTAGTATCGTCGGATATTCATTTCGAAGTGTAAATTAGACAACCTCATAATAGGCATAATTAGGAGTAATTGTATTAATTTTCATGAAATTATGAGTAGTTAGGCGTGCAAAAATTTTGAAAATATCAAATAACTTGTTTAAACAGCAGTTTTTAACACATATTCCTTAAGTTTTGTGTAAAATTAGCATCATAGAATGTTCATATCGAAGTTTTCATTGAAAAATCTTATAATAGGCATAATTAGGAGTGATTATATTAATTTGCATAAAATTATTTGTAGTTATGCGGCCAAAAATTTTGAAAAACTGAAATAACTTGTTTAAACAATAGTTTCTTATGTATTTTACTTATGTTTTATGAAAATTTTTTATCGTAGGATATTCCTATCAAAGTGTTAATTGAACAATCTTACAAAAAGCATAATTAGGAGTAATCACATTAATTTTCATAAAATTATGTGTATTTATGCGGCCTAAAATTTTTAAAAAGTCAAACAACTTGTTTAAATAGTAGTTTTTAATGCATCTTACTTATGTTTTGTTCAAAATAAGCGTCATAGAATATTCTTATCAATGTTTTAATTTGATAGTATTATAATATGCATAATTAGAAGTAATTATAATATTTTGCATGAAATTATATGCAACTGCGGTTAAAATATTTTAAAAGCTCAATCAACATGTTTAAATAGCTGTTTTTAATGCATCTTACTTATATTTTGTGCAAAATTAGTGTGTCGTAGACTATTCATATCGAAATTTTAATTGGATAATCTGCTAACAGGTATAATTAGGAGTAATTATATTAATTTTTACAAAATTATAAGTAGTAATGGACAATGAATGTTGTAAATCTTAAACAACTTGGTTAAACAGCGGTTTGTAATGTATCTTACTTAAGTTTTATGAAAAATTTGTCTCGTAGGATATTAATATCGAAGTGTTAATTAGACAATCTTACAATAGGCATAATTAGGAGTAAATTTATTAATTTGCAAGAAAATTTGAGTATTTATTCAGCCAAAAATAAAAAAAAAAGTCGAACAACTTCTTTAAACAACATTTTAATGCATCTTACTTAATTTTTACACAAAATTAGTGTCGTTGAACGTTCATATCGATGTGTTAATTGGGTAATCTTCTAATAGGCATAATTAGGAGTAATTTTATTAATTTTTATGAAATTATGTGTAGCATGAGGCAAAAATGTTAAAAATCTTAAACAACTCGTTTGAACAGCAGTTTCTAATATATCTTACTTATGTTTTATGAAAAATTAGTATCGTATGATATTAATTTTGAAGTGTTAATTGGACAACCTCATAATAGGCATAATTACGAGTAATTATATTAATTTTCACGAAATTATGAGTACCTAGGCGGCCAAAAATTTTGAAAATCTCAAACAACTTGTTTAAACAGTAGTTTTTAACACATATTCCATATGTTTTGTACAAAATTAGCATCATTGAATGTTCATATCGAAGTTTTAATTGGAAAATCTTATAATTTGCATATTTTATGAGTTAAAATGAGGCTACAGATGATACAATACTCAAATAAAGAGAATATCATTTCAATGTATTTTTGTTAATCATTCAACGTTATTCGTGATATAAAAGTTTGATAACACAATGAATATAATCTAAACGAATAGGGAACATCATTTAACACAACTTTATGCATTTTAGTTATTTTATGAGTTAAAATGAGGCTACAAATTATACAAACAAATAAACCGAATACCATTTTTATGCATTTGTGTTGATCTTTCAATGCTATTCGTGTCATAAAGGATCGCTAACACAATGATTTTATAATGTAACTGAATAGGGGACATCATTTAAAATAACTTTTTGAATTTTGGTTATTTTATGAGTTGAAATGAGGCTAAAAATGATACAAAACTCGAATAAGCTGAATACAATTTTAATGTATTTGTGTGAATCTTTTAACGCTATTTATGTCATAAAGGTTCGAGAACGCAATGATTAAAATATAAACAAATAGGAGACATCATTTACAATAACTTTGTTTATTTTGGTTATTTTATGAGTTGAAATGAGGCTACAAATGATACAAAATTTGAATAAACTAAATACAGTGTTTATGAATTATTTTTAATCTTTCAACATTATTCGTGCCATAAAGGTTGGATAACATAGTGATTACAATCTAAACGAATATGGGACATCATTTGAAACAAATTTGTGTATTTTGATTATTTTATGATTAGAAATGAGACTACAAATGATACTAAACTCGAATAAACTTAATATCGATTTTAATGCATTTGTGTTAAACTTTCAATATTATTTTATAATGTAAATGAATTGGGGATAAAATTAAAAATAATTTTGTGTATTTTAGTTATTTTATGAGTTGAAATGAGACTACAAATTAGACAAAACTCGAATAAACTGAATAATTTTTTAATGCATTTGTGTACTATCTTAATGCACATTTGTTCATCTTTTCAGCGGTACCGAGGGCGTCCGGTCCCGTTTTCATGTTTTGCGCTCCCGAATATGTTTTTGACGGTGCAGACGTAGGCTCCTGTTTTCATGTTTTGTGCTGCCGGACTCGTTTACGGCGGTACCGTGGGCGTCGGCTCCCGTTTTCATGTTTTGCGCGCCTGAACTCGTTTTCGGCGATACTGACGGCGTCAAGTCCCATTTTCAAGTTTTGCGCAGTCGGACACGTTTTCGGCGGTGCGGAGGGCATCGGGTCCCGTTTTCATGTTTTACGCCACCAGACTCGTTTTCGGAAGTACCGAGGGCGTCGGGTCCCGTTTTCATATTTTGCGCACCTGGACTGGTTTTCGGCGGTACCGTGGGCGTCAGCTCCCATTTTCATGTTTTGCGCGCTCGAACTCGTTTTCGGTGGAACGGAAGGGCGTTGGGTCCCGTTTTCATGTTTTGTGCTCCCGGACACGTTTTCGGCGGTGCGGAGGGCGTCGGGTTCCGTTTTCATATTTTACGCTCTCAGACTCGTTTTTGGCGGTACCGAGGGCGTCGGGTCCCATTTTCATGTTTTGCGCGCCTGAACTCATTTTCGGCGGTATCGAGGGCGTCAGCTCCCGTTATCATGTTTTGCGCGCCGGACTCATTTTCGGCGGTACCGAGGGCGTCATGTCCCGTTTTTATGTTTTGCACACCCGGACTCATTTTCGGCGGAACCGAGGGCGTCGGCTCCCGTTTTCATGATTTGCGTTCCTGGACTCATTTTCGGTGGTACCGAGGGCGTCGGGGCAAGTTTTCATCTTTTGCGCGCCCGAACTCATTTTCGGTGGTACCGAGGGCGTCCGGTCCCGTTTTCATGTTTTGCGCTCCCGGACATGTTTTTGGCGGTGCGAAGTGCGTAGGCTCCTGTTTTCATGTTTTGCGCTGCCGGACTCGTTTTCGACGGTACTGACGGCGTCGAGTCCCATTTTCATGTTTTGCGCTGCCGGATAAGTTTTCGGCGGTGCGAAGGGCGTCGGGTCCCGTTTTCATATTTTGCGCACTCAGACTCATTTTCGGCGGTACCGAGAGCGTCGGCTCCCGTTTTCATGTTTTGCGCTCCCGGACTCATTTTCGGTGGTACCGTAGGCGTCAACTCCCATTTTCATGTTTTAAGCGCCCGAACTCGTTTTCTGCCGTACGGAAGGGTGTCGGGTCCCGTTTTCATGTTTTGCGCTCCCGGACACGTTTTCGGTGGTGCGGAGGGTATCGGGTCCCGTTTTCATGTTTTACGCTCCCGGACTCGTTTTTGGCCGAACCGAGGCCGTAGGCTCCTCATTTTCGGGGATATCGAAGGCGTCAGGTCCGGTTTTCATGTTTTGCGCACCCGAACTCATTTGCACGCTCGGACTCATTTTCGGCAGTACCGAGGGCGTCGAGTCTCGTTTTCATATTTTGCTTTCTCAGACATGTTTTTGGTTCTGCGGACGGCGTAGGCTCCTGTTTTCATGTTTTATGCTCCATGACTAGTTTTCCGCGGTACCGTGGGATTCGGCTCCCAATTTCATGCTTTGCGCGCCTGAATTCATTTTCGGCGGTACCGACGGCGTCAGGTTCCGTTTTCATGTTTTGCGTTACCGAGCACGTTTTTGGCGGTTCAGAGGGAGTCGGGTCCCGTTTTCATGTTTTGCGCTCCCGGACTCATTTTCGGCGGTACCGAGGGCGTCGAGTCATGTTTTCATGTTTTGCGTGCCCGGACTTATTTTCGGCGGTACCAAGGGCGTCAGCTCCCATTTTCTTGTTTTGCGCGCTCAGACTCATTTTCGGCGATACCGAGGGCGTCGGGTCCAAGGTTTTCGGCATCGTTTTCTGGAGCTCAAAACATGAAAACGAGACCCGACGTCGTTTTCGGCGGTACTGAGGGCGTCAGATCCCGTTTTCATGTTTTGCATTCCCAGACATGTTGTTGGCGGTGCAGAGGGCGTAGGCTCTTGTTTTCATGTTTTGCGCTCCCGGACTAGTTTTCAGCGGTACCGTGGGCGTCGGCTCCTGATTTCATGTTTTGAGCTCTCGGAGTCGTTTTCCCGGGATACCTTGGGCGTCGGGTTCTGTTTTCATGTTTTGCGCTCCCGGACTCGTTTGCAGCGGCACCGGGAGGGGCAGGTCCCGTTTTCATGTTTTGCGTTCTCGGACATATTTTTGGCGGTGCGGAGGGCGTAGGCTCCTATTTTAATGCTTCGCGCTCCTCGACTCGTTTTTGGCGGTACCGTGGGCGTCGGCTCCCGTTTTCATGTTTTGCGCGCCCGGACTCATTTTCCACGGTACCGAGGGCGTCGGGTCCTGTTTTCATGTTCTGCTTTCCCGGACAAGTTTTTGGCGGTGCGGAGGGCGTAGGCTCCTGTTTTCACGTTTTACGCTCGTTGACTAGTTTTCGGCGGTGCAGAGGGTAAGCTCCTGTTTTAATGCTTTGCGCTCCTGGACTCATGTTCGACGATACCGTGGGCGTCGGATCCTGTTTTCATGTTTTGTGCGTCCGAACTTGTTTTCGGCGGTACTGACGACGTCAGGTACCGATTTCATGTTTATCGTTCCCGAGCACGTTTTCGGCGGTGCGGTGGGCGTCGGGTCCCGTTTTCATGTTTTGCGCTCCAGGACTCGTTTTTGGCGGTACCGTGGGCGTCGGGTCCCGTTTTCATGTTTTGCGCGCCCGGACTCATTTTCCGCGTTATTGAGGGCGTAGGGTCCTGTTTTCATGTTTTGCTTTCCTGGACATGTTTTTGACTAGTTTTCGGCGGTACCGTGGGCTTTGGCTCCCGTTTTAATGTTTTGCGCGCCCAAACCCATTTTCGGCGGTACCGACGACGTCGGGTCCCGTTTTCATGTATTGCGCTACCGAGCACGTTTTCGACGGTGGGGAAGACGTCGGGTCCCGTTTTCATGTTTTGTGTGCCCGTACTCAATTTCGGCGGTACCGAGTGTGTCAGGTCCTGTTTTCATGTTTTGCGCTCCCGGACTCGATTTCGTCGGTATCGAGGGCGTCGGCTCCCGTTTTCATGTTTTACGCTCTCGGACTCGTTTTCGGCGGTATCGAGGGTGTCGAGTCCCGTTTTCATGTTTTGCACTCCTAGACTCGTTTTCGGCGGAAACGAGGGCGTCGACTCCTGATTTCATGTGTTGAGCCCCCGGAGTCGTTTCCCGCGATACCGATAGCGTCGAGACCCGTTTTCATGTTTTGCGCTACCGGACTCAATTTCGGCGGTACCGAGGGCGTCGTTTCCCATTTTCATGTTTTGCACACCCGGACTCGTTTTCTGCGGTACCGAGGGCGTCGGGTCCCGTTTTCATGTTTTGCGTGCCCAGACTCATTTTTGGCGATACCGAGGGCATTGGGTACCGTTTTCATGTTTTGTACTCCCGGACTCGTTTTCGGCAATCCCAAGTGCGTGAGGTCCCGATTTCATGTTTTGCGCGCCCGGAGTCATTTTCGGCGGTACCGAGGGCGTCCGATCCCGTTTTCAAATATTCCGCACCCGGACTAGTTTTCAGCGGTGCGGAAGGAGTGGGTCCCGTTTTTATGTTTTACGCTCCCGGATTCATTTTCGGCGGTACCAAGGGCGTCGGGTCTCGCTTTCATGTTTTGCGCGCTGAGACTTATTTTCGGCGGTACCGAGGGCGTCGTGTCCCGTTTTCATGTTTTGCGCGCCCAGACTCATTTTCAACGATACCGAAGGCGTAGGCGGCACCGAGGGTGCCCTTACTCATTTTTTGGCTATGCGGAGTGCGTAGGCTCCTGTTTTCATATTTTGCGCTCCTTGACTAGTTTTCGACGGTACCGTGGGCTTCGGCTCTTGCTTTCATGTTTTGCGCGCCCAAACTCATTTTCGGCGTAACCGACGGCGTCGGGTCCCGTTTTCATGTTTTGCGCTCCCGGACTCATTTTCGGCGGCATCGGGAGTTACGGGTTCCTTTTTCATGTTTTTCTCTAGCTGACTCGTTTTCGTCGGTACCGGGTGCAAGATATCCCATTTTCATATTTTACGCTCCCAGACTCATTTTCGGCGGTACCGAGTGCTTCTGGTCCCGTTTTCATGTTTTGCGCACCCGGACTCGTTTTCGACGATACCGAGGGCGTCGAGTCCGGTTTTCCTGTTTTGCGCTTCGGGACACGTTTTCGGCGGTACCGAAGGCGTCGACTCCCTTTTTCATGTTTTGCGTGCCCGGACTCGTTTTCGGCGGTACCGAGGGCGTCAGGTCCCGTTTTCATGTTTTGCGTTCCCAGACATGTTTTCGGCGGTGCGGAGGGCGTAGGTTCTTGTTTTCATGTTTTGTGCTCCCGAACTAGTTTTCGGAGGTACCGTGGGCGTCGGCTCCTGTTTTTAAGTTTTGCGCGCCCGAACACGTTTTTTACGGTACCGACGGCGTCGGGTCCCGTTTTCATGTTTTGCGCTCCCGGACACGTTTTTGGCGGTGCGGAGGGCTTCGAGTCCCGGTTTCATGTTATGCGCTCCCGGACTCATTTTCTACGGTACCGAGGGTGTCGGGTTCCGTTTTCTTGTTTTACGCGCCCGGACTCGTTTTCGGTGGTACCGAGGCGTTGGCTGTCGTTTTCATGTTTTACGCGCCCGAACTCATTTTCGGCGGTACTGAAGGCGTCGGGTCCCGTTTTCATTTTTTGCGCCCCCGAACACGTTTTCGGCGGTGTGGAGGGCGTCGGGTCCCATTTTCATGTTTTGTGCTCCCGAACTCGTTTTCGGAGGAGCCGAGTGCGTCAGGTCGTGTTCTCATGTTTTGCGCGCCAGGACTCATTTTCAGCGGTACTGTCACACCCCAGAAATAATGAATCGGATTAGGGTGCTTAATCCCGCCACGTACGCACGACGAGACGTGCGTACGAAAGGCTAAATGAATGAAAATAAAGAAAATCCCAGGATAAACAAAACAATAATAATAATACAAAACAATAACAGTCCAGAGTAACAAGAATAAAATACAACGCCGACATCGGCGGGGCTAGCTCCATCGGAATGGGCAGCAAAATCTCTCAAAGAAAAACCCAAAAGAAAGAAATAAAACTCGAAATCCGATAGATCCTAATCCACTACCCTGCTCATATGCGGAAGCGGCGAAGCATCTCTGTCACCACACAGGACTGCACCTAGCACTCTCATCAAAAACTCGATCCCGCTCCTGTAAAACCTGGACCCCACAACCACCGTGGAAACGTGAGTGATAAATCACTCAGTGCGGTTTTAGGTCCAGCACCGAGATGTTATAAATCTCTAGGCTTAGACTTAAAACCATTACAAATTTATTTTTATAATAAATGTTACAGAAACATAATAATACATAAAATTTGAGTTTAAATAATTAAATTGAATTAATTTTGTTCTGAGTATAGTATAAAAAGAATCCACAAGAGTTTAATAAAATGCATTACTTAAAATCATAAATATTTTAAATCAAGGATAAACCCAAAATGAATCATTCTGAGATATTATAATATAAAAGGTACGGGTTCAAACTCCCATATCACACGAATGACTTTGCGGGATAAATTCTTTTCAGAAAGAACCAACCTCAACCAGTGCTCTATAGAAGAGAGCCCGCTCTATAGAAGAGAGCGTCATTCACTATCAAAACCATCCCTAATTTATCCCGCTCAGTCCCTTACTATAAAGAAACGAACAACGACTCGATTTCTATCAATATATAATTCAAATTGAAGGAGACTATCCGAAAATAATATAAAATGAAGTGAATCAATCACGAACGAATATAAAGTGACAAAATAGTCACTGCTAAATATAAAGTGATAAAATAATCACTGTAACCACGGAATAGCTCCTCAATAATAGATTTAAAGTGTATTTAACTATGAAATCGAGTCGGTCCTGACACTCTTCCCAAACCCAAATTGGATATTCATTTTTAACTTAAAATTTTCCTTGAGTTTCATAACATCATGCAAATTATAGAAAACGGATAATAATGCAAATTCAAATCTTAATTCAATTTAGTTTTGTCTCGCTTAATTTGATCAATATAACAATCGATTAATTATAATCTAAAAATCACATTATTTGTACAATAAAAATTTCAAGGTACTTTAATTAATACTAATATAAATTATTAAATACTAATTAATCTATCTAAGAAAATCTATCCTAGATAATCTATCATGTAACTAATTATATTAAATTATTAAATACTACTTCCTCTATCTAGGATAATCTATCCTATAACTAATTATATTAATTTATTAAATACTAATTACTCTAACTAAGATAATCTATCCTAGATAATCTATCATGTAACTAATTATATTAGATTATTAAATACTACTTCCTCTATCTAGGATAATCTATCCTATAACTAATTAACTTAAAATATTAATCTAATTAATGATCAAATGAAATGCATATAAAATGAAATGCGGATGATATGAACAAGTTTCAATATCAAAAGAAAAGAAAATATAATTTAAAGTCATATCCTAAGAAATCGTAAATCTCAGTGCAATCCGCACCTGAATATTTTGGCAAGGCGATAGCGTCTGATTGCTCGGTCTCCGGTGACGCGTCACGATCCCATCGGCCGTCTCATCTCGAGTGTAGTCGTTGGTCGGCTCGTCAAGATAAGACTCGAGAACCTATGAAGTCAAAATAGATTAAATTGGCGAGTATCCTATTCACGATTGGTCCGGTTAGGTCATGGTATACGGACGCGAGACGAGAGCGTTATTATTTAAAATTTATAATTAACTTATATCTAATTTGACAAATAGAATTAACTAAATTTTATTTAGATTTATTTAGTTATCATAACATTCTCCCTTAATTATTTTAATTAACATTTGAAAATTTAATTATCTAGAAATAGGGAAATTATTTAAAATATATATTTTATAATATAAATTTTTATCATAATCTAATTATTGTTTTGTAAATATTAATTATTTAAATTATATTCTTCAATTATATGTTATTTTACATACTAATATATTTTTTTTATAATTTATAGGTTTGTTATATGAAAATAAAATAGATGTGACATAAATTAATGAAACTCGCTTAACTTAATTTAAACAAATTAAATATTATTATTTTATGAAGTGTGTCGGTGTTTTGAGATTATATTTGTTTCGATGAACGTAACTAATTTAATTTATTTAAATTAATTAAGTTAGCTTAAATGTTATCCCTTAATTAATTTAATTAAAATCAGGATAATTAATTATTTAGAAATAGAGAAATTGATTAATATATAAATATTTATAAGTATTATTTCATTATCAAATAGAGAAATTGATTAATATATATTTATATATATTAATTAATGTTATTCAATTATTAAAATAGAGAAATTAATTAATATGTATGTTATATTATACATTATTATTATCCTTTAGTTATTATTTTATAACCCCTAATTATTTTTATCATATTCTTTAATTATATCTCATTTTATATTTTAATATTATTAAAATATATTATATACAACTAGAATTAAAAATAGTAAAAATCAAATTAAAAGAAAAGAAATTTAATTAAACTTAATGTTTTTATTTAATTAAACGTGTTGGTGTTTTAATGTGTTTGGGATCATAGGCTGCCTCCGAAACCACTGTATCTGTTCGGATTTTCATTATTGAGGCAGATCATTTAATCATCTCCCATTTTATCTTTAAGTATTAATTAATTATTAGTTGCGCACATTTTAGTTTACGGCACTCGCTAATTAATTAATTACACTTTTATCCCGCTAATACCTTTCGGCCCATTTAACCTTGATCAGTTCATTTCCCGACTCGCTTTATAGTTCCAATTGTTTATTAAGATTCAATTTGTTTGCGCATATAACCCTTCAAGAGGTGTTATTACCACAAATTCATTTATGCCCCTTAATTTTATCATATTTCACAATTTGACCCTTAACTTATACGGGCTTTACAAATCAGCCCCCATATTTTTTTATATTTTGCAATTCAGTCCCTGACAAGGATATACCATATTAAATCGCAACCCAAATGGCACAATAATTAATAACAGAAGGGGACTGGTACAACAAGCTCAGAAGATAATTAGAGTTACTAGCCAGCACAAGCCAGACATATAACAAAGCTCACATCAGGATTAATAAAACCACATGAGCAACAAGACAGTACAGACAAGGGCATCGACTGCTACATCAAGGCAATTCATAAGCACACAGACAACAACAGGCAACAAGGGTCAAAGAGTGTAAGATATCACAACTCAAAATCAACCAAAAAGAGCCACTTAAAACCCCTTGCTTCACCGGTACCAACCGGTACCGGTGTACCAAGGTAAGTTAGTACAAATCAACATCCAAGGCAAGCCACAATAGGAATTTAAGGAAGCAAAATAGCAACCCAGCTAGTGGTACATAACAGGGGCAAAAATCAACATGCCAGTAACTACAGATAGCACAAACAAATACCAGGTAAACTTATTCAAGCACACAGCCGGCACAGTCCAAACCAGCGAGGCAACAAAGGAAACAAGGGCACGGACCAACAGTTACCAGAATTTACCAGTAGCCAAAATCGAGTTGCACAATCACAAGAGAAAAAAAACCAGGGTCACAGGTCAGCTTATACCAGCAACAAGGAAAAAAGAATGAGCCAGCACACCATCATCACTGAGGACAATCAACATGTTACAAGGCCCAACCTCGCTTCACTGGTGCCGTCGGTACATCGGTGTACCAAGGACATTCTCAAATCAAGCAACAACACACTATCATAACCGCAAGCAAAAGAAAAGGGCAGCCTATATCCGTATCGGTCCCAACTCAAACCAATCCATAAAGAATCGAAAAACGAACAACCAACACGAGGGCTCCGCCCTCAGCAGGCCCACACGGCCGAAACAGAGAAGAGGAAGGAGGTTACCAGAAAGGCACAAGGCAGCAAGATGGAGTTAAAGAAGGGCAGTCAGCGACGGCCAGGGCAGAGCCCCAGAGTCGATGGAAAGGGCTAGTGGTCAGCAACACCGAAGGGGAGGCGGCGATTTGGGGCTGAGCGGCATCTCACCCACTCAGTTGATTAGGGCATCGGTTGTGACTTTGGAGGGGGGTGGTGCTCGCCCTTGCTACCGGGAAGAGGAGAACGGGAAGTAGGCTCGGGCAATAAGAGGAGACAGAGGGGAAGGTGAAAGGGCGAAGGGTAGGGTGAAAGACCCCATTTGTGCGAGAGAGAGAGAGCAGGAGGAAATTGATGGTCGGAAAAATGAAAAAGAAAGGGAGGGATTGTCGCCCGGGTCGGAAGAAGAGAAAAAAAGGAAAAAGGGGGTATGGGGTGACAGAGCCACGTGGAGAGAGAGAGAGAGAGAGAGGTTGTGATGTGAGGGGTCATCGGGAAGGGAAGAAGAGATAAAGATGGAGATGAATGAGTTAGATTCTGATTTGCTATGATCAATACCGTGTATCCGTTTATGTGTCTGTTTTATCCTTTTAGAATTTTAATTAATCACTCTAATCGTCTTTATTTAAATTTGATTATTATACCTTAAGATAATTTGAAATTTTAGGTTCTTTAATAAATCCTGTAATTTATATTTTATTAACTTGATGTTCCTTAAATTAATTAATAACTATTAATTCCTTTGTTCAATCAAAATAGGGTTAAATCCAGAAGTCGTTTAGTAATATTCCGATTATATTTATTTAATAATACAAATCTTTGATTGAAATTATTTTAAGTGATTATTTATTTTACATCGGTTGTTCTCAGCCATTAGTATGTTCGCATTGTATTGTTTATGTCCTTTTATTTGATTATTCATTTGATCATGAGATAAAGTCATAAATAAGCTTTATCTTTATTTATTTATAAATCATAAAATAATTACATTCGATTATTATATTCAAGGTTTGTTAATTATTGCGTTACGTTATTTCTTAATTATAATTAAGATTTGTGATTGCTACTTTAATCATTATTATTATTTAAGTTTTAATCTCAAATATTAACATCTTAGATTTATATCTGGCCTTCCATTAATTTCATTAATTGATCTCTCCTAAATTAATTTTTATTTCTCTTTATTTCAAAACTCAAATCAATTTTAAGAATCTAAATTCTTATTTGATTCGTATATCCAATTTCATTTGACCAAGATATTTTTGTTTAATTTTATCAATTAAGTTTTAAATTATTATATTTTAATAGCATTTTGGTTTCTATCTTTGGGCTCTGTTCTTAACATTTAAATTTATTTTCTTAATTTTAAAGTTTTATTCTATGTGGTTGCTCATCTTTTGTTAAATTAGATATTTCTATATTTTATTATTTAAATTTTTACGGGGTTTCACATCCAACCCCCCTTAAAAGACGTTTCGTCCACGAAACGAAAGTCTAAATAAGAGTGACAAAATTTCAGTATATTATTCATCGATATCGCTAAATTTATTCTTATATAATTAATTATAGTTTCATTTCATTTTTTTTTATTATTTTTTTTTTCAAGGACAAAATTTTCAAAGTCAAATTGGATCAAGATTCTACATGAAATACAAATCGACTGCAACTAACTCAATAGACCAGGAAAACACAACTGAACCAATCGACCGAATAAAATCTTATGCTTGATATGTGGAAACAACCTTGATTTCTAAATTTTAATTCAAAATATATATCAATAATGATGCATATTAACGACGTCATGGATTGAAAACACTCGAGGGTTCAAAGGGAGATTTGAGTATAATGTAGGTAGAGATTTTACGGAAGTACGTGTGGTCAAATAACAGTTGGCGTAAGACTCTCAAATCAAGGGTGAAATTAAATTGCCATTCCTGAATAATTGGTCAAGGTTAAGTATGAAAATGAAATTAACTGATCGATCGGGGGTCGATGGATAATTATAATTGCTAATTATTTTTATTATACTCCAATTTAAATTTTTATATTCTTATTAGTTCTATCACTCTTTCAAACTTATATATTTTATCATATATATATATATATATATATACATACTTATGTTACTATTTCTTTGTAAGAAGATCGGGTCGAGACTAACGACGAAAATTTGGAAGCCAAAATTTTAAATTTTACCTTGTTAAATTTTTATTTTGTAATGTGTTTATAAAATTAAATTATTATTATTATATATATATATATATATATATATATATTTTTTTTTTTTTTCACGTTTGAGTAGTGGGATCCCAAGGGACAGCGAAGTCACGTGTATATAAACGAGCAACGCCAGCCCATTCCCTAGACCTACCCCTCACAGACCTATGTCAAGTATATTTTATTGTTTTGTTTATTTTATTCATATCTCGGGATTTCTTGGATGTTATTTTAGCATGGTTTATATGAAATCGGATTATAAAATCCATGCTCTGATACCACCGAAGGATGTCACACCCCAGAAATAATGAATCGGATTAGGGTGCTTAATCCCGCCACGTACGCACGACGAGACGTGCGTACGAAAGGCTAAATGAATGAAAATAAAGAAAATCCCAGGATAAACAAAACAATAATAATAATACAAAACAATAACAGTCCAGAGTAACAAGAATAAAATACAACGCCGACATCGGCGGGCTAGCTCCATCGGAATGGGCAAAGAAAATCTCTCAAAGAAAAACCCAAAAGAAAGAAATAAAACTCGAAATCCGATAGATCCTAATCCACTACCCCCGCTCATATGCGGAAGCGCGAAGCATCTCTGTCACCACACAGATCGCACCTAGCACTCTCATCAAAAACTCGATCCCGCTCCTGTAAAACCTGGACCCCACAACCACCGTGGAAACGTGAGTGATAAATCACTCAGTGCGGTTTTAGGTCCAGCACCGAGATGTTATAAATCTCTAGGCTTAGACTTAAAACCATTACAAATTTATTTTTATAATAAATGTTACAGAAACATAATAATACATAAAATTTGAGTTTAAATAATTAAATTGAATTAATTTTGTTCTGAGTATAGTATAAAAAGAATCCACAAGAGTTTAATAAAATGCATTACTTAAAATCATAAATATTTTAAATCAAGGATAAACCCAAAATGAATCATTCTGAGATATTATAATATAAAAGGTACGGGTTCAAACTCCCATATCACACGAATGACTTTGCGGGATAAATTCTTTTCAGAAAGAACCAACCTCAACCAAAGGTTTCATAGAAGAGAGCCCGCTCTATAGAAGAGAGCGTCATTCACTATCAAAACCATCCCTAATTTATCCCGCTCAGTCCCTTACTATAAAGAAACGAACAACGACTCGATTTCTATCAATATATAATTCAAATTGAAGGAGACTATCCGAAAATAATATAAAATGAAGTGAATCAATCACGAACGAATATAAAGTGACAAAATAGTCATTGCTAAATATAAAGTGATAAAATAATCACTGTAACCACGGAATAGCTCCTCAATAATAGATTTAAAGTGTATTTAACTATGAAATCGAGTCGGTCCTGACACTCTTCCCAAACCCAAATTGGATATTCATTTTTAACTTAAAATTTTCCTTGAGTTTCATAACATCATGCAAATTATAGAAAACGGATAATCTGCAAATTCAAATCTTAATTCAATTTAGTTTTGTCTCGCTTAATTTGATCAATATAACAATCTGATTAATTATAATCTAAAAATCACATTATTTGTACAATAAAAATTTCAAGGTACTTTAATTAATACTAATATAAATTATTAAATACTAATTAATCTATCTAAGAAAATCTATCCTAGATAATCTATCATGTAACTAATTATATTAAATTATTAAATACTACTTCCTCTATCTAGGATAATCTATCCTATAACTAATTATATTAATTTATTAAATACTAATTACTCTAACTAAGATAATCTATCCTAGATAATCTATCATGTAACTAATTATATTAGATTATTAAATACTACTTCCTCTATCTAGGATAATCTATCCTATAACTAATTAACTTAAAATATTAATCTAATTAATGATCAAATGAAATGCATATAAAATGAAATGCGGATGATATGAACAAGTTTCAATATCAAAAGAAAAGAAAATATAATTTAAAGTCATATCCTAAGAAATCGTAAATCTCAGTGCAATCCGCACCTGAATATTTTGGCAAGGCTGATAGCGTCTGATTGCTCGGTCTCCGGTGACGCGTCACGATCCCATCGGCCGTCTCATCTCGAGTGTAGTCGTTGGTCGGCTCGTCAAGATAAGACTCGAGAACCTATGAAGTCAAAATAGATTAAATTGGCGAGTATCCTATTCACGATTGGTCTGGTTAGGTCATGGTATACCGGACGCGGAGACGAGAGCGTTATTATTTAAAATTTATAATTAACTTATATCTAATTTGACAAATAGAATTAACTAAATTTTATTTAGATTTATTTAGTTATCATAACATTCTCCCTTAATTATTTTAATTAACATTTGAAAATTTAATTATCTAGAAATAGGGAAATTATTTAAAATATATATTTTATAATATAAATTTTTATCATAATCTAATTATTGTTTTGTAAATATTAATTATTTAAATTATATTCTTCAATTATATGTTATTTTACATACTAATATATTTTTTTTATAATTTATAGGTTTGTTATATGAAAATAAAATAGATGTGACATAAATTAATGAAACTCGCTTAACTTAATTTAAACAAATTAAATATTATTATTTTATGAAGTGTGTCGGTGTTTTGAGATTATATTTGTTTCGATGAACGTAACTAATTTAATTTATTTAAATTAATTAAGTTAGCTTAAATGTTATCCCTTAATTAATTTAATTAAAATCAGGATAATTAATTATTTAGAAATAGAGAAATTGATTAATATATAAATATTTATAAGTATTATTTCATTATCAAATAGAGAAATTGATTAATATATATTTATATATATTAATTAATGTTATTCAATTATTAAAATAGAGAAATTAATTAATATGTATGTTATATTATACATTATTATTATCCTTTAGTTATTATTTTATAACCCCTAATTATTTTTATCATATTCTTTAATTATATCTCATTTTATATTTTAATATTATTAAAATATATTATATACAACTAGAATTAAAAATAGTAAAAATCAAATTAAAAGAAAAGAAATTTAATTAAACTTAATGTTTTTATTTAATTAAACGTGTTGGTGTTTTAATGTGTTTGGGATCATAGGCTGCCTCCGAAACCACTGTATCTGTTCGGATTTTCATTATTGAGGCAGATCATTTAATCATCTCCCATTTTATCTTTAAGTATTAATTAATTATTAGTTGCGCACATTTTAGTTTACGGCACTCGCTAATTAATTAATTACACTTTTATCCCGCTAATACCTTTCGCCCATTTAACCTTGATCGCTTCATTTCCCGACTCGCTTTATAGTTCCAATTGTTTATTAAGATTCAATTTGTTTGCGCATATAACCCTTCAAGAGGTGTTATTACCACAAATTCATTTATGCCCCTTAATTTTATCATATTTCACAATTTGACCCTTAACTTATACGGGCTTTACAAATCACCCCCATATTTTTTTATATTTTGCAATTCAATCCCTGACAAGGATATACCATATTAAATCGCAACCCAAATGGCACAATAATTAATAACAGAAGGGGACTGGTACAACAAGCTCAGAAGATAATTAGAGTTACTAGCCAGCACAAGCCAGACATATAACAAAGCTCACATCAGGATTAATAAAACCACATGAGCAACAAGACAAGATGCATACAAGGGCATCGATCGCTACATCAAGGCAATTCATAAGCACACAGACAACAACAGTAACAAGGGTCAAAGAGTGTAAGATATCACAACTCAAAATCAACCAAAGAAGAGCCACTTAAAACCCTTGCTTCACTCGGTACCAACCGGTACCAAAGGTACCAAGGTAAGTTAGTACGAAATCAACATCCAAGGCAAGCCACAATAGGAATTTAAGGAAGCAAAATAGCAACCCACTAGTGGTACATAACAGGGCAAAAATCAACATGCCAAGAACTACGGATAGCACAAACAAATACCAGGTAAACTTATTCAAGCACACAAATGCAAGACAAGTCCAAACCAACAGGCAACAAAGGAAACAAGGGCACGGACCAACAAGCTACTGAGAATTTACCAAGAGCCAAAATCGAGTTGCACAATCACAAGAGAAAAAAAACCAGGGTCACAGGTCAGCTTATACCAGCAACAAGGAAAAAAGAATGAGCCAGCACACCATCATCACTGAGGACAATCAACATGTTACAAGGCCCAACCTCGCTTCACTGGTACCGATCGGTACCAGTGTACCAAGGACATTCTCAAATCAGCAACAACACACTATCATAACCGCAAGCAAAAGAAAAGGGCAGCCCTATATCCGTATCAGTCCCCAACTCAAACCAATCCATAAAGAATCAGAAAACAGAACAACCAACACGAGGGCTCCGCCTCAGCAGGCCCACACGGCCGAAACAGAGAAGAGGAAGGAGGTTACCAGAAAGGCACAAGGCAGCAAGATGGAGTTAAAGAAGGGCGCCACGACGCCGGGGCGAGCCCCGTAGTCGATGGAAAGGGCTAGTGGTCAGCAACACCGAAGGGGAGGCGGCGATTTGGGGCTGAGCAGCATCTCACCCACTCAGTTGATTAGGGCATCGGTTGTGACTTTGGAGGGGGGTGGTGCTCGCCCTTGCTACCGGGAAGAGGAGAACGGGAAGTAGGCTCGGGCAATAAGAGGAGACAGAGGGGAAGGTGAAAGGGCGAAGGGTAGGGTGAAAGACCCCATTTGTGCGAGAGAGAGAGAGCAGGAGGAAATTGATGGTCGGAAAAATGAAAAAGAAAGGGAGGGATTGTCGCCCGGGTCGGAAGAAGAGAAAAAAAGGAAAAAGGGGGTATGGGGTGACAGAGCCACGTGGAGAGAGAGAGAGAGAGAGAGGTTGTGATGTGAGGGGTCATCGGGAAGGGAAGAAGAGATAAAGATGGAGATGAATGAGTTAGATTCTGATTTGCTATGATCAATACCGTGTATCCGTTTATGTGTCTGTTTTATCCTTTTAGAATTTTAATTAATCACTCTAATCGTCTTTATTTAAATTTGATTATTATACCTTAAGATAATTTGAAATTTTAGGTTCTTTAATAAATCCTGTAATTTATATTTTATTAACTTGATGTTCCTTAAATTAATTAATAACTATTAATTCCTTTGTTCAATCAAAATAGGGTTAAATCCAGAAGTCGTTTAGTAATATTCCGATTATATTTATTTAATAATACAAATCTTTGATTGAAATTATTTTAAGTGATTATTTATTTTACATCGGTTGTTCTCAGCCATTAGTATGTTCGCATTGTATTGTTTATGTCCTTTTATTTGATTATTCATTTGATCATGAGATAAAGTCATAAATAAGCTTTATCTTTATTTATTTATAAATCATAAAATAATTACATTCGATTATTATATTCAAGGTTTGTTAATTATTGCGTTACGTTATTTCTTAATTATAATTAAGATTTGTGATTGCTACTTTAATCATTATTATTATTTAAGTTTTAATCTCAAATATTAACATCTTAGATTTATATCCGGCCTTCCATTAATTTCATTAATTGATCTCTCCTAAATTAATTTTTATTTCTCTTTATTTCAAAACTCAAATCAATTTTAAGAATCTAAATTCTTATTTGATTCGTATATCCAATTTCATTTGACCAAGATATTTTTGTTTAATTTTATCAATTAAGTTTTAAATTATTATATTTTAATAGCATTTTGGTTTCTATCTTTGGGCTCTGTTCTTAACATTTAAATTTATTTTCTTAATTTTAAAGTTTTATTCTATGTGGTTGCTCATCTTTTGTTAAATTAGATATTTCTATATTTTATTATTTAAATTTTTACGGGGTTTCACATCTCAAAGGGAGATTTGAGTATAATGTAGGTAGAGATTTTACGAAGTACGTGTGGTCAAATAACGGTTGGCGTAAGACTCTCAAATCAAGGGTGAAATTAAATTGCCATTCCTGAATAATTGGTCAAGGTTAAGTATGAAAATGAAATTAACTGATCGATCGGGGGTCGATGGATAATTATAATTGCTAATTATTTTTATTATACTCCAATTTAAATTAACTGATCGATCGGTCGGGTCCCGTTTTCATGTTTTGCGCTACCGAGCACGTTTTCTACGGTGCGGAAGGCACCAGGTCCCGTTTTCATGTTTTGCGTACCCGTACTCATTTTCGGTGGTACCGAGTGTGTCGGGTCCTGTTTTCATGTTTTGCGCTCCCGGACTCGCTTTCGTCGGTACCGAGGGCGTCAGCTCCCATTTTCATGTTGTACGCTCCCGGACTCATTTTTGGCGGTATCGAGGGTGTCGAGTCCCGTTTTCATGTTTTGCGCTCCTAGACTCGTTTTCGGCGGTTCATGTTTTGAGCCCCCGGAGTCGTTTCTCGCGATACCGATAGCGTCGGGACCCGTTTTCATGTTTTGCGCTCCCGGACGCATTTTCGGCGGTACCGAGGGCGTCGGGTCCCATTTTCATGTTTTGCACTCCAGACACATTTTCTGCGGTACCGAGGGCATCAGGTTCCGTTTTCATGTTTTGCGCGCCCAGACTCGCTTTTGGCGATACCGAGGGCATTGGGTACCGTTTTCATGTTTTGAACGCCCATAGTCGTTTTCGGCGGTACCGAGGGCGTCCGATCCCGTTTTCATATTTTCCGCCGCCGGACTAGTTTTCGGCGGTGCAGATAGCGTCGGGTCCCGTTTTTATGTTTTGCGCGCCCAGACTCGCTTTTAGCGATACCGAGGTCATTGGGTACCGTTTTAATGTTTTGCGCGCCGAGACTCGCTTTTGGCGATATCGAGGGCATTGGGTACCGTTTTCATGTTTTGAACGCCCATAGTCGTTTTCGGCGGTACCGAGGGCGTCCGATCCCGTTTTCATATTTTCCGCCGCCGGACTAGTTTTCATCGGTATAGAGAGCGTCGGGTCCCGTTTTTATGTTTTGCGCTCCCGGACTCGTTTTCGGCGGTACTGAGCGCGTCAGGTCTCGCTTTCATGTTTTGTGCGCTCAAACTTATTTTCGGCAGTACCGAGGGCGTTAGGTCCCGTTGTCATGTTTTGCGCGCTTGGACTCATTTTCGACGATACCGAAGGCGTCGGGTCCGGTTTTGATATTTTGCGCTCCCGAACTCATTTTCGGCGGTACAGATGGCGTCGGCTCCCGCTTTCATTTTTTGCGCCCGGACTCATTTTCGGCGGTACCGAGGGCGCCCTTACTCATTTTTTGGCTGTGCGGAGGGCGTAGGCTCCTGTTTTCATATTTTGCACTCCTTGATTAGTTTTCGACGGTACCGTGGGCTTCGGCTCTTGTTTTAATGTTTTGCGGCCCAAACTCGTTTTCGGCGGAACCGACGACGTCGGGTCCCGTTTTCATGTTTTGCGCTACTGAGCACGTTCTCGGCGGTGTGGAGGGCGTCAGGTCTAGTTTTCATGTTTTGCGCTCCCGGACATTTTTTCGGCGGCATCGGGAGTTACGTGTCCCTTTTTCATGTTTTGCTCTACCTGACTCGTTTTCGGCTATACCGAGGGCGTCGGGTCCGGTTTTCCTATTTTGCGCTTCCGGACATGTTTTCGGCGGTACCGAGGGCGTCGACTCCCTTTTTCATGTTTTGCGTGCCTGGACTCATTTTCGGCGGTACCGACGGCGTCACATCCTGTTTTCATGTTTTGCGTTCCAAGACATGTTTTCGGCGGTGTGGAGGGCGTAGGTTCCTGTTTTCATGTTTTGTGCTCCCGGACTAGTTTTCGGAGGTACCGTGGACGTCGGCTCCTGTTTTCAAGTTTTGCGCGCCCGAACACGTTTTCGACGGTACCGACAGTGTCGTGTCCCGTTTTCTTGTTTTGCTCTCCCGGACATGTTTTCGGCGGTGCAGAGGGCTTCGAGTCCCGTTTTCATGTTATGCGCTCCCGGACTCATTTTCTACGGTACCGAGGGTGTCGGGTTCCGTTTTCTTGTTTTGCGCGCCCGGACTCGTTTTCGGTGGTACCGAGGCGATGGCTCCCGTTTTCATGTTTTAAGCGCCCGAACTCGTTTTCGGCGGTACTGACGGTGTCGGGTTCCGTTTTCATGTTTTGCGCCTGTTTACCCTTGAAAAATTTCAAGGATGAAGCAGCTGGACAATTAAGGATAAATGTCAATGATAAATCATGAGATGAAAAAAATAAAGGCAGGTGATGGTGGGGACCACCAGCCAGAGGAGGTCGCTGCCGAATTCCGGAGCAATCCTATTTGTCCCACAAGGAAATCCTGAACGCAGAACAGGAGATATATGTACCCCAGCATCCACTGTCCCCTTGGCGTGGGTGACAGCCAGGAGACTCAAGAGAGAGAAGGGATCTCTCGGGTGTCACCCATTAATCATACTTTTCTGACAAGTGGGTCCCACCCCTCAATGATGGATATCAATGAAGTCAAGATCAAACCCTAGATATTGATCTTCAAGCAACCCCTATGAGCTGAACCAATACAATCCCTATACTACAGTCATGAGAAATCTAAATATGATTTTGCTTTCAAGGTTGACCAGGTGCCAAAGCTGTGGGCAACCACCTAACCATGCTTTGATTTGTGTCAATTGCTGATAAGTAGTTTTGCGCTTCCGGACATGTTTTTGGCGGTACCGAGGGCGTCAGGTCCCATTTTTGTGTTTTGCACTCCCGGATTCTTTCTCGGTGTTACCGACGGCGCTAGGTCCCGTTTTCATATTTTGCGCTCTCGGACTCGTTTCGGGCAGTACCGAGGACGCTGGATCTCATTTTCATGTTTTGCGCTCCCGGGCGGTACCGAGGGCGCCGGTTCCCGTTTTCATGTCTTTGCGCTCCCGGACACGTTTTTTGCGGTACCGAGGGCGTCGGGTGTCGTTTACATGTTTTGCGCTCTCGGACTCTTTTTGGGTGTTATTGAGGGCGCTGGGTCCCGTTTTCATGTTTTGCGCTCCCAGACTCGTTTTCGACGGTACCAAGGGCGTCAGCGCTCGTCTTCATATTTTGTGCTCCCGGACTCTTTTTGGGCGTTACCGAGGGCGTCGGGGCTCGTTTTCAAGTTTTGCGCTCCCAGACACGTTTTTGGCGGTACCGAGGGCGTCTCGTCCCGTTTTCATGTTTTGCGCTCTCGGACTCTTTTTGGGCGTTACCGAGGGCGTCGGGGCTCGTTTTCAAGTTTTGCGCTACCGGAAACGTTTTTGGCGCTACCGAGGGAGTCGGGTCCCGTTTTCATGTTTTGCGTTCCCGGACACGTTTTTGGCGGTACCGAGGGCGTCGGGTCCCGTTTTCATGTTTTGCGCTCCCGAACACATTTTTGGTGGTACCGAGGGCGTCGGGTCTCATTTTCATGTTTTGCGCTCCCAGACTCTTTTTCGGTGTTACCGACGACGTTAGGTCCCGTTTTCATGTTTTGCGCTCCCGAACTCGTTTCGGGCGGTACCGAGGACGTCGGGGCTCATTTTCAAGTTTTGCGCTCACGGACACGTTTTTGGCGGTACCGAGGGCGTCTCGTCCCGTTTTCATGTTTTGCGCTCTCGGACTCTTTTTGGGCGTTACCGAGGGCGTCGGGGCTCGTTTTCAAGTTTTGCGCTCCCGGACACTTTTTGGGCGTTACCGAGGGCGTCTGTTCACGTTTTCATGTTTTGCGCTCCCGGACACGTTTTGGCCGGTACCGAGGGCGTCGGGTCCAGTTTACATGTTTTGCGCTCCCGGACTCTTTTTGGGTGTTACCGAGTGCGATGGGTCCCGTTTTCATGTTTTGCGCTCACGGACTCTTTTTGGGCGTTACCGAGGGCGTCGGGGCTCATTTTCAAGTTTTGCTCTCACGGACACGTTTTTGGCGGTACCGAGGGCATCTCGTCCTGTTTTCATGTTTTGCGCTCTCGGACTCTTTTTGGGCGTTACCGAGGGCGTCGGGGCTCGTTTTCAAGTTTTGCGCTCCCGGACACGTTTTTGGCGCTACCGAGGGAGTCGGGTCCCGTTTTCATGTTTTTTGTTCCCGGACACGTTTTTGGCGGTACCGAGGGCGTCGGGTCCCGTTTTCATGTTTTGCGCTCCCGGACACTTTTTGGGCGTTACCGAGGGCGTCTGTTCCCGTTTTCATGTTTTGCGCTCCCGGACACGTTTTGGCCGGTACCGAGGGCGTCGGGTCCCGTTTACATGTTTTGCGCTCCCGGACTCTTTTTGGGTGTTACCGAGGGCGTTGGGTCCCGTTTTCATGTTTTGCGCTCCCGGACTCTTTTTGGGCGTTACCGAGGGCGTCGGTGCTCATTTTCAAGTTTTGCGCTCCCGGACACGTTTTTGGCCGGTACCGAGGGCGTCGGGTCCCGTTTACATGTTTTGCTATCCCGAACTCTTTTTGGATGTTACCGACGGCGTTGGGTCCCGTTTTCATGTTCTGCGCTCCCGACTCTTTTCGGGCGGTACCGAGGACGCTGGGTCCCGTTTTTATGTTTTGCGCTTCCGAACTCGTTTCGGGTGGTACCGAGGGCGTCGGTTCCCGTTTTCATGTTTTGCGCTCCCGGACACATTTTGGGCGGTACCGAGGGCGTCGGGGCTCATTTTCATGTTTTGCGCTACCGGACTCTTTTTGGGCGTTACCGACGGCGTCAGGGATCGTTTTCAAGTTTTGCTCTCCCGGACACGTTTTTGGCGGTACGGAGGGCGTCGGGGCTCATTTTCATGTTTTGCGCTCCCGGACTCTTTTTTGGCGTTACCGAGGGCGTGGGGGCTCGTTTTCAAGTTTTGCGCTCCCGGACACGTTTTTGGCTGTACCGAGGGCGTCGCGTCCCCTTTTCATGTTTTGCGCTCTCGGACACTTTTTGGGCGTTACCGAGGGCGCTGGGTCCCGTTTTCATGTTTTGTGCTCACTGACTCGTTTTCGACGGTATCGAGGGTGTCGGGTCCCGTTTTCATGTTTTGCGCTCCCGGACACGTTTTTGGCGGTACCGAGGGCGCCAGCTCCCGTTTTCTTGTTTTGCGCTCCCGGACTCTTTTTGGGAGTTACCGGGGGCGCTGGGTCCAGTTTTCATGTTTTGCGCTCCCGGACTCGTTTCGACGGTACCGAGGGCGTCGGGGCTCGTTTTCATGTTTTGCGCTCTTGGTCTCTTTTTGCGCTCCCGGGCACGTTTTTCGCGGTACTGAGGGCGTCGGGGCTCATTTTCATGTTTTGCGCCCCCGGACTCTTTTTGGGCATTACCGAGGGCGTCGGAGCTCGTTTTCATGTTTTGCGCTCCCGGACACGTTTTTGGCGGTACCGGGGGCGTTGGGTCCCATTTTCATGTTTTGCGCTCCCGGACTCTTTTTGGGCGTTACCGAGGGCGCCAGGTCCCGTTTTCATTTTTTCCGCTCCCGGTTTCGTTTTGGGGGGTACCGAGGGCGTCGGGTCCCGTTTTCATTTTTTGCGCTCCCGCATTTTTTTGGGCGTTACCGAGTGCGTCGGGGCTCGTTTTCATGTTTTGCGCTCCCGGACTCTTTTTGGGCGGTACCGAGGGCGTCTCGTCCCGTTTTCATGTTTTGCGCTCTCGGACTATTTTTGGGCGTTACCGAGGGCGTCGGGGCTCATTTTCAAGTTTTGAACTCCCGGACACATTTTTGGCGCTACCGAGGGAGTCGGGTCCTGTTTTCATGTTTTGCGTTCCCGGACACGTTTCTGGCGGTACCGAGGGCGTCGGGTCCCGTTTTCATGTTTTGCGCTCCCGAACTCTTTTTGGGCGTTACCGAGGGCGCCGATTCTCGTTTTCATGTTTTGCGCTACCGGACACGTTTTTGGCGGTACCGAACGCGTAGGGTCCCATTTTCATGTTTTGCGCTCCCGGACTCTTTTTGGGCGTTACCGAGGGCGTCTGTTCTTGTTTTCATGTTTTGCGCTCCCGAACACGTTTTGGGCGGTACCGAGGGCGTCGGGTCCCGTTTACATGTTTTGCGCTCCCGGATTCTTTTTGGGTGTTACTAAGGGCGCCGGGGCTCGTTTTCAAGTTTTGCGCTCCCGAACACGTTTTTGGGCGTTTTCATTTTTTCCGCTCCCGGTTTCGTTTTGGGGGGTACCGAGGGCGTCGGGTCCCGTTTTCATTTTTTGCGCTCCCGGACTCTGTTTGGGCGTTACCGAGGGCGTCGGGGCTCGTTTTCATGTTTTGCGCTCCCGGACTCTTTTTGGGCGGTACCGAGGGCGCCAGTTCCCATTTTCATGTTTTGCGCTCCCGGACACGTTTCGGGTGTTACCGAGGGCGCTTTGTCCCGTTTTCATGTTTTGCGCTCCCGGAGTCGTTTTCGACGGTACCAAGGGCGTGGGCGCTCGTTTTCATGTTTTGTGCTCCCGGACACGTTTTTGGCGGTACCGAGGGCGTCGGTGCTGGTTTTCAAGTTTTGCGCTCCCAGACACGTTTTTGGCGGTACCGAGGGCGTCGCGTCCCGTTTTCATGTTTTGCGCTCTCGGACTCTTTTTGGGTGTTACCGAGGGCGTCGGGGCTCGTTTTCAAGTTTTGCGCTCCCGGACACGTTTTTGGAGCTACCGAGGGTGTCGGGTCCCGTTCACATGTTTTGCACTCCCGGACACGTTTTTGGCGGTACCGAGGGCGTCGGGTCCCGTTTTCATGTTTTGCACTCCCGACTCTTTTTGGGCGTTATCGAGGGCGTCAGGGCTCGTTTTCATGTTTTCCACTCTCGGAAACGTTTTGGGCGATAACGAGGGCGTCGGGTCCGTTTTCATGTTTTGCGCTCCCGGACTCTTTTTGGGCGTTACGAGGGCGTGTCGGGTCCCGTTTTCATGTTTTGCGCTCCCGACTCACTTTTGTCGGGTCCCGTTTTCATGTTTTGCGCTCCCGAACACTTTTTTGGCGGTAACGAGGGCGTCGGGTCCCATTTTCATGTTTGGCGCTCCCGGACTCTTTTTGGGTGTTACCGGCGGCGCTTGGTCCCGTATTCATGTTTTGCGCTCTCAGACTTTTTTTGGGCGTTATCGAGGGCGTCGGAACTCGTTTTCAAGTTTTGCGCTCCCAGACACGATTTTGGCGGTACCGAGGGCGTCTTGTCCCGTTTTCATGTTTTGCGCTCTCGGACTCTTTTTGGGCGTTACCGAGGGCGTCGGGGCTCGTTTTCAAGTTTTGCGCTCCCGGACACGTTTTTGGCGCTACCGAGGGTGTCGAGTCCCGTTTTCATGTTTTGCGCTCCCGGACACGTTTTTGGCGGTACCGAGGGGGTCGGGTCTCGTTTTCATGTTTTAAGCTCCGGACTCTTTTTGGGCATTACCGACGGCGCCGGTTCCCGTTTTCATGTTTTGCGCTCCCGGACACGTTTTGGGCGGTACCGAGGGCGTCGGGTCCCCTTTACATGTTTTGCGCTCCCGGACTCTTTTTGGGTGTTACCGAGGGCGCTGGGTCCCGTTTTCATGTTTGCGCTCCCGGACTTATTTTCGACGATACCGAGGGCGTCGGGGCTTATTTTCATTTTTTGCGCTCCCAGACTCTTTTTGGGCGTTACCGAGGGCATCGGGGCTCGTTTTCAAGTTTTGCGCTCCCGGACACGTTTTTGGCGGTACCGAGGGCGTCGGGTCTCGTTTACATGTTTTGCGCTCCCGGACTCTTTTTGGGCATTACCGAGGGCGTCGGGGCTCGTTTTCATGTTTTGCGCTCCCGGACTCTTTTTGGGCGTTACCGAGGGAGCTGCGTCCCGTTTTCATGTTTTGCACTCCCAGACTCGGTCTGGGCGGTACCGCGAGTGTCGAGTCCCGTTTTCATGTTCTGCGCTCCTGAACACGTTTTTGGCGGTAACGTGGGCGTCGAGTCCCGTTTTCATGTTTTGCACTCCCGGACTCTTTTTGGGTGTTACCGTGGACGCCGGGTCCCGTTTTCATGTTTTGCGCTCCCGGACTAGTTTCGGGCGGTACCGAGGGCACCGGTTCCCGTTTTCATGTTTTGCGCTCCCGGACACGTTTCGGGCGGTACCGAGGGCGCCGGTTCCTGTTTTCATGTTTTGCTCTCCCGGACACGTTTCGGGCGGTTCCGAGAGCGTCGGGTCTCGTTTACATGTTTCGCGCTCCCGAACTATTTTTGGGTGTTACCGAGGGCGTTGTGTCCCGTTTTCATGTTTTGAGCTCGTTTTCATGTTTTGCGCTCCCGGAATATTTTTGGGCGTTACCGAGTGCGTCGGGGCTCGTTTTCAAGTTTTGCGCTCCCAGACACGTTTTTGGCGTTACCGAGGGCGTCGCGTCCCGTTTTCATGTTTTGCGGTCTCGGACTCTTTTTGGGCGTTACCGAGGGCGTCGGGGTTCGTTTTCAAGTTTTGCGCTCCCGGACACGTTTTTGGCGCTACCGAGGGCGTCGGGTCCCGTTTTCATGTTTTGCGCTCCCGGACTCTTTTTGGGCGTAACCGAGAGCGTTGGGGCTCGTTTTCATGTTTTGCGCTCCCGGAAACGTTTTGGGCGATAATGAGGTTCTCGGGTCCCGTTTTCATGTTTTGCGCTCCCGGACTCTTTTTGGGCGTTACTGAGGGCGCCCCGTCACGTTTTCATGTTTTGCGCTCCTGAACACATTTTTGGCGGTAACGAGGGCGTCGGGTCCCGTTTTCATGTTTTGCTCTCCCGGACTCTTTTTGGGTGTTATCGACGGCGCTGGGTCCCGTATTCATGTTTTGCGCTCTCAGACTCTTTTTGGGCGTTACCGAGGGCGTCGGGACTCGTTTTCAAGTTTTGCGCTCCTAGACACGATTTTGGCGGTACCGAGGGTGTCGAGTCCCGTTTTCATGTTTTGCGCTCTCGGACTCTTTTTGGGCGTTACCGAGGGCGTCGGGGCTCGTTTTCAAGTTTTGCGCTCCCGGACACGTTTTTGGCGCTACCGAGGGTGTCGAGTCTCGTTTTCATATTTTGCGCTCCCGGACACGTTTTTGGCGGTACCGAGGGGGTCGGGTCTCGTTTTCATGTTTTACGCTCCCGGACTCTTTTTGGGCATTACCGACGGCGCCGGTTCCCGTTTTCATGTTTTGCGCTCCCGGATACATTTTGGGCGGTACCGAGGGCGCTGGGTCCCGTTTTCATGTTTGCGCTCCCGGACTTGTTTTCGACGGTACCGAGGGCGTCGGGGCTAATTTTCATTTTTTGCGCTCCCGGACTCTTTTTCGGCGTTACCGAGGGCATCGAGGCTCGTTTTCAAGTTTTGCGCTCCCGGACACGTTTTTGGCGGTACCGAGGGTGTTGGGTCACGTTTTCATGTTTTGCGCTCCCGGACACGTTTCGGGCGGTACCGAGGACGTCGGGTCCCGATTTCAATTTTTGCGCTCCCGGACTCGTTCCGTGTGGTACCGAGGGCGCCGGCTCCCGTTTTCATGTTTTGCGCTCCCGGACTTTTTTGGGGCATTACCGAGGGCGTCGGGGCTCGTTTTCAAGTTTTGCGCTCCCGGACTCTTTTTGGGCGTTACCGAGGGCGCTGCGTCCCGTTTTCATTTTTTGTGCTCCCAGACTCGTTTTGGGCGGTACCGAGGGTGTCCGGTCCCGTTTTCAGGTTTTGCGTTCCTGAACACGTTTTTGGCGGTAACGTGGGCGTCGGGTCCCGTTTTCATGTTTTGCGCTCCCGGACTCTTTTTGTTTGTTACCGTGGACGTCGGGTCCCGTTTAAAAGTTTTGCGCTCCCGGACTAGTTTCGGGCGGTACCGAGGGCACCGGTTCCTGTTTTCATGTTTTGCGCTCCCGGACAAGTTTCGGGCGGTACCGAGGGCGCCGGTTCCCGTTTTCAAGTTTTGCGCTCCCGACACGTTTTGGGCGGTGCGAGGCGTCGGGTCTCGTTTACATGTTTCGCGCTCCCGAACTATTTTTGGGTGTTACCGAGGGCGCTGTGTCCGGTTTTCATGTTTTGCGCTCCCGGACTCGTTTTCGACGGTACCAAGGGCGTCGGCGCTCGTTTTCATGTTTTGCGCTCCCGGACTCTTTTTGGGTGTTACCGAGGGCGTCGGGGCTCGTTTTAAAGTTTTGCGCTCCCAGACACGTTTTTGGCGTTACCGAGGGCGTCGCGTCCCGTTTTCATGTTTTGCGCTCTCGGACTCTATTTGGGCACTACCGAGGGCGTCGGGGCTCGTTTTCACGTTCTGCGCTCCCGGACACGTTTTTGGCGCTACCGAGGGCGTCGGGTCTCGTTTTCATGTTTTGCGCTCCCGGACTCTTTTTGGGCGTTACCGAGGGCGTTGGGGCTCGTTTTCATGTCTTGCGCTCCCGGAAACGTTTTGGGCGATAACGAGGTTCTCGGGTCCCGTTTTCATGTTTTGCGTTCCGGACTCTTTTTAGGCGTAGCAGGGCGCCCTATCACGTTTTCATGTTTTGGGCTCCCGGACTTGTTCTGGGCTGTACCGACGGCGCCGGTTGCCGTTTTCATGTTTTGCGCACCCGGATACATTTTGGGCGGTACCGAGGGCGTCGGGTCCCCTTTACATGTTTTGCGCTCCCGGACTCTTTTTGGGTGTTACCGAGGGCGCTGGGTCCCGTTTTCATGTTTGCGCTCCCGGACTTGTTTTCGACGGTACCGAGGGCGTCGGGGCTTATTTTCATTTTTTGCGCTCCCGGACTCTTTTTGGGCGTTACTGAGGGCATCGAGGCTCGTTTTCAAGTTTTCCGCTCCCGGACACGTTTTTGGCGGTACCGAGGGTGTTGGGTGACGTTTTCTTGTTTTGCGCTCCCGGACACGTTTTTGGTGGTACCGCGGGCGTCGGGTCTCGTTTACATGTTTTGCGCTCCCGGACTCGTTTCGGGCGGTACCGAGGACGTCGGGTCCTGATTTCAATTTTTGCGCTCCCGGACTCGTTCCGTGCGGTACCGAGGGCGTCGTCTCCCGTTTTCATGTTTTGCGCTCCCGGACTTTTTTGGGGCATTACTGAGGGCGTCGGGGCTCGTTTTCATGTTTTGCGCTCCCGGACTCTTTTTGGGCGTTACCGAGGGCGCTGCGTCCCGTTTTCATGTTTTGCGCTCCCAGACTCGTTCTGGGCAGTACCGAGGGTGTCGGGTCCCGTTTTCATGTTTTGCGCTCCTCAACACGTTTTTGGCGGTAACGTGGGCGTCGGGTCCCGTTTTCATGTTTTGCGCTCCCGGACTCTTTTTGTTTGTTACCGTGGACGTCGGGTCCCGTTTTCAAGTTTTGCGCTCCCGGACTAGTTTCGGGCGGTACCGAGGGCACCGGTTCCCGTTTTCATGTTTTGCGCTCCCGGACACGTTTCGGGCGGTACCGAGGGCGCCGGTTCCCGTTTTCAAGTTTTGCGCTCCCGACACGTTTTGGGCGCACCGAGGCGTCGGGTCTCGTTTACATGTTTCGCGCTCCCGAACTATTTTTGGGTGTTACCGAGGGCGTTGGGGCTCGTTTTCATGTTTTGCGCTCCCGGAAACGTTTTGGGCGATAACGAGGTTCTCGGGTCCCGTTTTCATGTTTTGCGCTCCCGGACTCTTTTTAGGCGTAACCGAGGGCGCCCCGTCACGTTTTCATGTTTTGCGCTCCCGGACTTGTTCGGGAACATGCACGACGCGGCGTCGGGCCCCGTCTACATGTTTTGCGCTACCGAACACGTTTTTGGCGGTTACGAGGGCGTCGGGTCCCGTTTTCAAGTTTTGCGCTCCCGGACTCTTTTTGGGCGTTACCGACGGCGCTGCGTCCCGTATTCATGTTTTGCGCCCCCGGACTCGTTACGGGCAGTACCGAGGACGCCGGGTCCCGTTTTCATGTTTTGTGTTCCCGGACTCGTTTTGGGCGGTACCGAGGGCGTCAGGGCTCGTTTTCAAGTTTTGCGCTCTTGGACTCGTTTTTGGCTGTACCGAGGGCGTTGCGTCCCGTTTTCATGTTTTGCGCTCTCGGACTCTTTTTGGGCATTACCGAGGGCGTCGGGGCTCGTTTTCAAGTTTTGCGCTCCCGGACACGTTTTTGGCGCTACCGAGGGTGTCAGGTCCCGTTTTCATGTTTTGCGCTCCCAGACACGTTTTTCGCGGTACCGAGGGGGTCGGGTCCCGTTTTCATGTTTTGCGCTCCCGGACACGTTTTTGGCGGTACCGAGGAGGTCGGGTCCAGTTTTCATGTTTTGCGCTCCCGGACTAGTTTCGGGCGGTACCGAGGGCACCGGTTCCCATTTTCATGTTTTGCGCTCCGGACACGTTTCGGGCGATGTGCGAGGGCGCGGTTCCGTTTTCAAGTTTTGCGCTCCCGACACGTTTTGGGCGGTGCAGAGGCGTCGGGTCTCGTTTACATGTTTCGCGCTCCCGGACAATTTTTGGGTGTTACCGAGGGCGTTGGGGCTCGTTTTCATGTTTTGCGCTCCCGGAAACGTTTTGGGCGATAACGAGGTTCTCGGGTCCCGTTTTCATGTTTTGCGCTCCCGGACTCTTTTTAGGCGTAACCGAGGGCGCCCCGTCACGTTTTCATGTTTTGCGCTCCCGGACTTGTTCTGGGCTGTACCGACGGCGTCGGGCCCCGTCTACATGTTTTGCGCTACCGAACACGTTTTTGGCGGTTACGAGGGCGTCGGGTCCCGTTTTCAAGTTTTGCGCTCCCGGACTCTTTTTGGGCGTTACCGACGGCGCTGCGTCCCGTATTCATGTTTTGCGCCCCCGGACTCGTTACGGGCAGTACCGAGGACGCCGGGTCCCGTTTTCATGTTTTGTGTTCCCGGACTCGTTTTGGGCGGTACCGAGGGCGTCAGGGCTCGTTTTCAAGTTTTGCGCTCTTGGACTCGTTTTTGGCTGTACCGAGGGCGTTGCGTCCCGTTTTCATGTTTTGCGCTCTCGGACTCTTTTTGGGCATTACCGAGGGCGTCGGGGCTCGTTTTCAAGTTTTGCGCTCCCGGACACGTTTTTGGCGCTACCGAGGGTGTCAGGTCCCGTTTTCATGTTTTGCGCTCCCAGACACGTTTTTCGCGGTACCGAGGGGGTCGGGTCCCGTTTTCATGTTTTGCGCTCCCGGACACGTTTTTGGCGGTACCGAGGAGGTCGGGTCCAGTTTTCATGTTTTGCGCTCCAGGACTAGTTTCGGGCGTGCAGGGCACACGGTTCCGTTTTCATGTTTTGCGCTCCCGGACACGTTTCGGGCGGTGCGGGCGCGGTTCCCGTTTTCAAGTTTTGCGCTCCCGGACACGTTTTGGGCGATGCGAGGGCGTCGGGTCTCGTTTTCATGTTTCGCGCTCCCGAACTATTTTTGGGTGTTACCGAGGGCACCGTGTCCGGTTTTCATGTTTTGCGCTCCCGACTCGTTTTCGACGGTACCAGGGGCGTCGGCGCTCGTTTTCATGTTTTGCGCTCCCTTAATCTTTTTGGGTGTTACCGAGGGCGTCGGGGCTTGTTTTAAAGTTTTGCGCTCCGAGACACGTTTTTGGCGTTACTGAGGGCGTCGCGTCCCGTTTTCATGTTTTGCGCTCTCGGACTCTTTTTGGGCGTTACCGAGGGCGTCGGGGCTCGTTTTCACGTTCTGCGCTCCCGGACACGTTTTTGGCGTTCGGGTCTCGTTTTCATGTTTTGCGCTCCCGGACTCTTTTTGGGCGTTACGAGGGCGTCGGGGCTCGTTTTCACGTTCTCCCGGACACGTTTTCGCTATGAGGCGTTTCGTTTTCATGTTTTGCGCTCCCGGACTCTTTTTGGGCGTTACCGACGGTGCTGCGTCCCGTATTCATGTTTTGCGCCCCCGGACTCGTTACGGGCAGTACCGAGGACGTCGGGTCCCGTTTTCATGTTTAGTGTTCCCGGACTCGTTTCGGGAGGTACCGAGGGCGTTAGGGCTCGTTTTCAAGTTTTGCGCTCTCGGACACGTTTTTGGCTGTACCGAGGGCGTTGCGTCCCGTTTTCATGTTTTGCGCTCTCGGACTCTTTTCGGGCATTACCGAGGGCGTCGGGGCTCGTTTTCAAGTTTTGCGCTCCCGGACACGTTTTTGGCGCTACCGGTCACTGTCGTCCCGTTTTCATGTTTTGCGCTCCCGGACACGTTTTTGGCGGTACCGAGGAGGTCGGGTCCCGTTTTCATGTTTTACGCTCCCGGACTCTTTTTGGGCGTTACCGACGACGCCGGTTCCCGTTTTCATGTTTTGCTCTGCCGAACACGTTTTGGGCGGTACCGAGGGCGTCGGGTCTCGTTTACATGTTTAGCACACCCGAACTCTTTTTGGGTTTACCGAGGGCGTTTGGTCCCGTTTTCATGTTTTGCGCACCCGGACTCTTTTTCGACGGTACCGAGGGCGTTGGGGCTTATTTTCATGTTTTGCGCTCCCGGACTCTTTTTGGGTCTTACCGAGGGCGCTGGGTCCCGTTTTCATGTTTGCGCTCCCGGATTTGTTTTCGACGGTACCGAGGGCATCGGGGGTTGTTTTCATTTATTGCGCTCCCGGACTCTTTTTGGGCGTTACCGGGGGCGTCGGGGCTCGTTTTCAAGTTTTGCGCTCCCGGACACGTTTTTGGCGGTACCGAGGATGTCGAGTCACGTTTTCATGCTTTACGCTCCCAGACACGTTTTTGGCGCTACCGTTGGCGTCGGGTCTTGTTTGCATGTTTTGCGCTCCCGGACTCGTTTCGGGCGGTACCGAGGACGCTGGGTCCCGATTTCAAGTTTTGCGCTTCCAGACTCATTTCGGGCGGTACCGAGGGCGCCGACTACCGTTTTCATGTTTTGCGCTCCCGGACACGTTTTGGGCGGTACCGAGGGCGTCGGGACTCATTTGCATGTTTTGCGCTCCCGGACTCTTTTTGGGAACTACCGAGGGCGATGGGTCTAGTTTTCATGTTTTGCGCTCCTGGACTCATTTTCGACGGTACCGAGGGCCCTGGTTCCCGTTTTCATGTTTTGCGCTGCCGGACTCTTTTTGGGCGTTACCGAGGGCGTCGGGGCTCGTTTTCAAGTTTTGCGCTCCCGGATTCGTTTCGGGCGGTACCGAGGACGCCGGGGCCCGTTTTCATGTTTTGCACTCCCGGACACGTTTTTGGCTGTACCGAGGGCGTCGGGTCCCGTTTTCATGTTTTGCGCTCCCGGACTCTTTTTGGGCGTTACCGAGGGCGCCGCGTCACGTTTTCATGTTTTGCGCTCCCGGACTCGTTCCGGACGGTACCGACGGCGTCGGGTCCCGTTTTCATGTTTTGCGCTCCCGGACACGTTTTGGGCGGTACCGAGAGCGTCGGGTCTCGTTTACATGTTTCGCGCTCCCGAACTATTTTTGGGTGTTACCGAGGGCGATGTGTCCCGTTTTCATGTTTTGCACTCCCGGACTCGTTTTCGACGGTACCAAGGGCGTCGGCGCTCGTTTTCATGTTTTGCGCTCCCGGAATCTTTTTGGGCGTTACCGAGGGCGTCGGGGCTCGTTTTCAAGTTTTGCGTTCCTAGACACGTTTTTGGCGCTACCGAGGGCGTCGGGTCCCGTTTTCATGTTTTGCGCTCCCGACTCTTTTTGGGCGTTACGAGGCGTTGGGGCTCGTTTTCATGTTTTGCGCTCCCGAAACGTTTTGGGCGATAACGAGGTTCTCGGGTCCCGTTTTCATGTTTTGCGCTCCCGGACTCTTTTTGGGCGTTACCGAGGGCGCCCCGTCACGTTTTCATGTTTTGCGCTCCTGAACACGTTTTTGGCGGTAACGAGGGCGTCGGGTCCCATTTTCATGTTTTGCGCTCCCGGACTCTTTTTGGGTGTTACCGATGGCGTCGGGGCTCGTTTTAATGTTTTGCGCTCCCAGACACGTTTTTGGCGTTACTGAGGGCGTCGCGTCCCGTTTTCATGTTTTGCGCTCTCGGACTCTATTTGGGCACTACCGAGGGCGTCGGGGCTCGTTTTCACGTTCTGCGCTCCCGGACTCTTTTTGGGCGCTACCGAGGGCGTCGGGTCTCGTTTTCATGTTTTGCGCTCCCGGACTCTTTTTGGGCGTTACCGAGGGCGTTGGGGCTCGTTTTCATGTCTTGCGCTCCCGGAAACGTTTTGGGCGATAACGAGGTTCTCGGGTCCCGTTTTCATGTTTTGCGTTCCCGGACTCTTTTTAGGCGTAACCGAGGGCGCCCTGTCACGTTTTCATGTTTTGTGCTCCCGGACTTGTTCTGGGCTGTACCGACGGCGCCGGTTGCCGTTTTCATGTTTTGCGCACCCGGATACATTTTGGGCGGTACCGAGGGCGTCGGGTCCCCTTTACATGTTTTGCGCTCCCGGACTCTTTTTGGGTGTTACCGAGGGCGCTGGGTCCCGTTTTCATGTTTGCGCTCCCGGACTTGTTTTCGACGGTACCGAGGGCGTCGGGGCTTATTTTCATTTTTTGCGCTCCCGGACTCTTTTTGGGCGTTGCGGGGGCATCGAGGCTCGTTTTCAAGTTTTCCGCTCCCGACACGTTTTTGGCGGTGCAGGGGTGTTGGGTGACGTTTTCTTGTTTTGCGCTCCCGACACGTTTTTGGTGGTACGCGGGCGTCGGGTCTCGTTTACATGTTTTGCGCTCCTGAACACGTTTTTGGCGGTAACGAGGGCGTCGGGTCCCATTTTCATGTTTTGCGCTCCCGGACTCTTTTTGGGTGTTACCGATGGCGTCGGGGCTCGTTTTAAAGTTTTGCGCTCCCAGACACGTTTTTGGCGTTACCGAGGGCGTCGTGTCCCGTTTTCATGTTTTGCGCTCTCGGACTCTATTTGGGCACTACCGAGGGCGTCGGGGCTCGTTTTCACGTTCTGCGCTCCCGGACACGTTTTTGGCGCTACCGAGGGCGTCGGGTCTCGTTTTCATGTTTTGCGCTCCCGGACTCTTTTTGGGCGTTACGGGGCGTTGGGGCTCGTTTTCATGTCTTGCGCTCCGGAAACGTTTTGGGCGATAACGAGGTTCTCGGGTCCCGTTTTCATGTTTTGCGTTCCGGACTCTTTTTAGGCGTAGCGGGCGCCTGTCACGTTTTCATGTTTTGGGCTCCGGACTTGTTCCCGGGTTTTGCGTACCGACACCGCACGGCCGTTGCCGTTTTCATGTTTTGCGCTCCCGGATACATTTTGTGCGTGTTACAGAGGGCGTCGGGTCCCTTTACATGTTTTGCGCTCCCGGACTCTTTTTGGGTGTTACCGAGGCGCTCGGGTCCCGTTTTCATGTTTTGCGCTCCGGACTTGTTTTCGACGGTGCGAGGGCGTCGGGGCTTATTTTCATTTTTTGCGCTCCCGGACTCTTTTTGGGCGTTGCGAGGGCATCGAGGCTCGTTTTCAAGTTTTCCGCTCCCGGACACGTTTTTGGCGGTACGAGGGGTGTTGGGTGACGTTTTCTTGTTTTGCGCTCCCGGACACGTTTTTGGTGGTACGCGGGCGTCGGGTCTCGTTTACATGTTTTGCGCTCCGGACTCGTTTCGGGCGGTACCGAGGACGTCGGGTCCTGATTTCAATTTTTGCGCTCCCGGACTCGTTCCGTGCGGTACCGAGGGCGTCGTCTCCCGTTTTCATGTTTTGCGCTCCCGGACTTTTTTGGGGCATTACTGAGGGCGTCGGGGCTCGTTTTCATGTTTTGCGCTCCCGGACTCTTTTTGGGCGTTACCGAGGGCGCTGCGTCCCGTTTTCATGTTTTGCGCTCCCGGACTCGTTTTGGGCGGTACCGAGGGTGTCGGGTCCCGTTTTCATGTTTTGCGCTCCTCAACACGTTTTTGGCGGTAACGTGGGCGTCGGGTCCCGTTTTCATGTTTTGCGCTCCCGGACTCTTTTTGTTTGTTACCGTGGACGTCGGGTCCCGTTTTCAAGTTTTGCGCTCCCGGACTAGTTTCGGGCGGTACCGAGGGCACCGGTTCCCGTTTTCATGTTTTGCGCTCCCGACACGTTTCGGGGCGGATCGAGGCGCGCGGTTCCGTTTTCAAGTTTTGCGCTCCCGGACACGTTTTGGGCGGTACCGAGGGCGTCGGGTCTCGTTTACATGTTTCGCGCTCCCGAACTATTTTTGGGTGTTACCGAGGGCGTTGGGGCTCGTTTTCATGTTTTGCGCTCCCGGAAACGTTTTGGGCGATAACGAGGTTCTCGGGTCCCGTTTTCATGTTTTGCGCTCCCGGACTCTTTTTAGGCGTAACCGAGGGCGCCCCGTCACGTTTTCATGTTTTGCGCTCCCGGACTTGTTCGGCTGTACCGACGGCGTCGGGCCCCGTCTTCATGTTTTGCGCTCTCGAACACGTTTTTGGCGCGTTACGAGGGCGTCGGGTCCGTTTTCAAGTTTTGCGCTCCCGGACTCTTTTTGGCGCGTTACGACGGTCTTTTCGTCCGTATTCATGTTTTGCGCCCGGTCGGACTCGTTACGGGCGATGCGACGGGACGTCGGGTCCCGTTTTCATGTTTAGTGTTCCCGGACTCGTTTCGGGAGGTACCGAGGGCGTCAGGGCTCGTTTTCAAGTTTTGCGCTCTCGGACACGTTTTTGGCTGTACCGAGGGCGTTGCGTCCCGTTTTCATGTTTTGCGCTCTCGGACTCTTTTTGGGCATTACCGAGGGCGTCGGGGCTCGTTTTCAAGTTTTGCGCTCCCGGACACGTTTTTGGCGCTACCGAGGTTGTCAGGTCCCGTTTTCATGTTTTGCGCTCCCGGACACGTTTTTGGCGGTACCGAGGAGGTCGGGTCCCGTTTTCATGTTTTACGCTCCCGGACTCTTTTTGGGCGTTACCGACGACGCCGGTTCCCGTTTTCATGTTTTGCTCTCGCCGAACACGTTTTGGGCGGTACCGGGGCGTCGGGTCTCGTTTACATGTTTAGCACACCCGAACTCTTTTTGGGTTTACCGAGGGCGTTGGGTCCCGTTTTCATGTTTTGCGCACCCGGACTCTTTTTCGACGGTACCGAGGGCGTTGGGGCTTATTTTCATGTTTTGCGCTCCCGGACTCTTTTTGGGTCTTACCGAGGGCGCTGGGTCCCGTTTTCATGTTTGCGCTCCCGGATTTGTTTTCGACGGTACCGAGGGCATCGGGGGTTGTTTTCATTTATTGCGCTCCCGGACTCTTTTTGGGCGTTACCGGGGGCGTCGGGGCTCGTTTTCAAGTTTTGCGCTCCGGACACGTTTTTGGCGGTGCACCGGGATGTCGAGTCACGTTTTCATGCTTTACGCTCCCAGACACGTTTTTGGCGGTACCGTTGGCGTCGGGTCTTGTTTGCATGTTTTGCGCTCCCGGACTCGTTTCGGGCGGTACCGAGGACGCTGGGTCCCGATTTCAAGTTTTGCGCTTCCAGACTCATTTCGGGCGGTACCGAGGGCGCCGACTACCGTTTTCATGTTTTGCGCTCCCGGACACGTTTTGGGCGGTACCGAGGGCGTCGGGACTCGTTTGCATGTTTTGCGCTCCCGGACTCTTTTTGGGAACTACCGAGGGCGATGGGTCTAGTTTTCATGTTTTGCGCTCCTGGACTCATTTTCGACGGTACCGAGGGCCCTGGTTCCCGTTTTCATGTTTTGCGCCGGGACTCTTTTTGGCGTTACGGGGCGTCGGGGCTCGTTTTCAAGTTTTGCGCTCCCGGATTCGTTTCGGGCGGTGCAGAGACGCGGGGCCCGTTTTCATGTTTTGCACTCCCGGACACGTTTTTGGGCGTACGAGGGCGTCGGGTCCCGTTTTCATGTTTTGCGCTCCCGACTCTTTTTGGGCGTTACGAGGGCGCGCGCGTCACGTTTTCATGTTTTGCGCTCCGGACTCGTTCGGACGATGCGACGGCGTCGGGTCCCGTTTTCATGTTTTGCGCTCCGGACACGTTTTGGGCGGTACCGAGAGCGTCGGGTCTCGTTTACATGTTTCGCGCTCCCGAACTATTTTTGGGTGTTACCGAGGGCGATGTGTCCCGTTTTCATGTTTTGCACTCCCGGACTCGTTTTCGACGGTACCAAGGGCGTCGGCGCTCGTTTTCATGTTTTGCGCTCCCGGAATCTTTTTGGGCGTTACCGAGGGCGTCGGGGCTCGTTTTCAAGTTTTGCGTTCCTAGACACGTTTTTGGCGCTACCGAGGGCGTCGGGTCCCGTTTTCATGTTTTGCGCTCCCGGACTCTTTTTGGGCGTTACCGAGGGCGTTGGGGCTCGTTTTCATGTTTTGCGCTCCCGGAAACGTTTTGGGCGATAACGAGGTTCTCGGGTCCCGTTTTCATGTTTTGCGCTCCCGGACTCTTTTTGGGCGTTACGGGGCGCCCGTCACGTTTTCATGTTTTGCGCTCCCGAACACGTTTTTGGCGGTAACGAGGGCGTCGGGTCCCATTTTCATGTTTTGCGCTCCCGGACTCTTTTTGGGTGTTACCGATGGCGTCGGGGCTCGTTTTAAAGTTTTGCGCTCCCAGACACGTTTTTGGCGTTACGAGGGCGTCGCGTCCCGTTTTCATGTTTTGCGCTCTCGGACTCTATTTGGGCACTACGAGGGCGTCGGGGCTCGTTTTCACGTTCGCGCTCCCGGACTCTTTTTGGGCGTTACCGAGGGCGTCGGGTCTCGTTTTCATGTTTTGCGCTCCCGGACTCTTTTTGGGCGTTACCGAGGGCGTTGGGGCTCGTTTTCATGTCTTGCGCTCCCGGAAACGTTTTGGGCGATAACGAGGTTCTCGGGTCCCGTTTTCATGTTTTGCGTTCCGGACTCTTTTTAGGCGTAACAGGGCGCCTGTCACGTTTTCATGTTTTGTGCTCCGGACTTGTTACGAGGCGTCCGTTTTCATGCAGACCGACGGCGCGGTTGCCGTTTTCATGTTTTGCGCACCGGATACATTTTGGGCGGTGCAGAGGCGTCGGGTCCCTTTACATGTTTTGCGCTCCCGGACTCTTTTTGGGTGTTACCGAGGGGCGGCGGGTCCCGTTTTCATGTTTGCGCTCCGGACTTGTTTTCGACGGTGCGGGGCGTCGGGGCTTATTTTCATTTTTTGCGCTCCGGACTCTTTTTGGGCGTTGCGGGGGCATCGAGGCTCGTTTTCAAGTTTTCGCTCCCGGACACGTTTTTGGCGGTGCACGAGGGTGTTGGGTGACGTTTTCTTGTTTTGCGCTCCCGGACACGTTTTTGGTGGTACGCGGGCGTCGGGTCTCGTTTACATGTTTTGCGCTCCGGACTCGTTTCGGGCGATGCGAGACGTCGGGTCCCGATTTCAATTTTTGCGCTCCGGACTCGTTCGTGCGCGTACGAGGGCGTCGTCTCCGTTTTCATGTTTTGCGCTCCCGGACTTTTTGGGGCATTGCGAGGGCGTCGGGGCTCGTTTTCATGTTTTGCGCTCCGGACTCTTTTTGGGCGTTACGAGGGCGGCGCGTCCCCGTTTTCATATTTTGCGCTCCCGGACTCGTTCGGGCGGTGCCGAGGTGTCGGGTCCCGTTTTCATGTTTTGCGCTCCTCGACACGTTTTTGGCGGTAACGTGGGCGTCGGGTCCCGTTTTCATGTTTTGCGCTCCCGGACTCTTTTTGTTTGTTACCGTGGACGTCGGGTCCCGTTTTCAAGTTTTGCGCTCCGGACTAGTTTCGGGCGGTGCGAGGGCACGGTTCCGTTTTCATGTTTTGCGCTCCGGACACGTTTCGGGCGGTGCGGCGCGGTTCCGTTTTCAAGTTTTGCGCTCCCGACACGTTTTGGGCGGTGCAGAGGGCGTCGGGTCTCGTTTACATGTTTCGCGCTCCCGAACTATTTTTGGGTGTTACCGAGGGCGTTGGGGCTCGTTTTCATGTTTTGCGCTCCGGAAACGTTTTGGGCGATAACGAGGTTCTCGGGTCCCGTTTTCATGTTTTGCGCTCCGGACTCTTTTTAGGCGTAACAGGGGCGCCCGTCACGTTTTCATGTTTTGCGCTCCGGACTTGTTACGGGAAATGTTTGTCTGCGACGGCGTCGGGCCCCGTCTACATGTTTTGCGCTACCGAACACGTTTTTGGCGGTTACGAGGGCGTCGGGTCCCGTTTTCAAGTTTTGCGCTCCCGGACTCTTTTTGGGCGTTACGACGAACGACGGCGCGTCCGTATTCATGTTTTGCGCCCCGGACTCGTTACGGGCAGTACCGAGGACGCCGGGTCCCGTTTTCATGTTTTGTGTTCCCGGACTCGTTTTGGGCGGTACCGAGGGCGTCAGGGCTCGTTTTCAAGTTTTGCGCTCTTGGACTCGTTTTTGGGCATGCAGGGCGTTGCGTCCGTTTTCATGTTTTGCGCTCTCGGACTCTTTTTGGGCATTACCGAGGGCGTCGGGGCTCGTTTTCAAGTTTTGCGCTCCCGGACACGTTTTTGGCGCTACCGAGGGTGTCAGGTCCCGTTTTCATGTTTTGCGCTCCCAGACACGTTTTTCGCGGTACCGAGGGGGTCGGGTCCCGTTTTCATGTTTTGCGCTCCCGGACACGTTTTTGGCGGTACCGAGGAGGTCGGGTCCAGTTTTCATGTTTTGCGCTCCCGGACTAGTTTCGGGCGGTACCGAGGGCACCGGTTCCCGTTTTCATGTTTTGCGCTCCCGGACACGTTTCGGGCGGTACCGAGGGCGCCGGTTCCCGTTTTCAAGTTTTGCGCTCCCGGACACGTTTTGGGCGGTACCGAGGGCGTCGGGTCTCGTTTTCATGTTTCGCGCTCCCGAACTATTTTTGGGTGTTACCGAGGGCACTGTGTCCGGTTTTCATGTTTTGCGCTCCCGGACTCGTTTTCGACGGTACCAAGGGCGTCGGCGCTCGTTTTCATGTTTTGCGCTCCCTTAATCTTTTTGGGTGTTACCGAGGGCGTCGGGGCTTGTTTTAAAGTTTTGCGCTCCGAGACACGTTTTTGGCGTTACTGAGGGCGTCGCGTCCCGTTTTCATGTTTTGCGCTCTCGGACTCTTTTTGGGCGTTACCGAGGGCGTCGGGGCTCGTTTTCACGTTCTGCGCTCCCGGACACGTTTTTGGCGCTACCGAGGGCGTCGGGTCTCGTTTTCATGTTTTGCGCTCCCGGACTCTTTTTGGGCGTTACCGACGGTGCTGCGTCCCGTATTCATGTTTTGCGCCCCCGGACTCGTTACGGGCAGTACCGAGGACGTCGGGTCCCGTTTTCATGTTTAGTGTTCCCGGACTCGTTTCGGGAGGTACCGAGGGCGTTAGGGCTCGTTTTCAAGTTTTGCGCTCTCGGACACGTTTTTGGCTGTACCGAGGGCGTTGCGTCCCGTTTTCATGTTTTGCGCTCTCGGACTCTTTTTGGGCATTACCGAGGGCGTCGGGGCTCGTTTTCAAGTTTTGCGCTCCCGGACACGTTTTTGGCGCTACCGAGGTTGTCAGGTCCCGTTTTCATGTTTTGCGCTCCCGGACACGTTTTTGGCGGTACCGAGGAGGTCGGGTCCCGTTTTCATGTTTTACGCTCCCGGACTCTTTTTGGGCGTTACCGACGACGCCGGTTCCCGTTTTCATGTTTTGCTCTGCCGAACACGTTTTGGGCGGTACCGAGGGCGTCGGGTCTCGTTTACATGTTTAGCACACCCGAACTCTTTTTGGGTTTACCGAGGGCGTTGGGTCCCGTTTTCATGTTTTGCGCACCCGGACTCTTTTTCGACGGTACCGAGGGCGTTGGGGCTTATTTTCATGTTTTGCGCTCCCGGACTCTTTTTGGGTCTTACCGAGGGCGCTGGGTCCCGTTTTCATGTTTGCGCTCCCGGATTTGTTTTCGACGGTACCGAGGGCGTCGGGGGTTGTTTTCATTTATTGCGCTCTCGGACTCTTTTTGGGCGTTACCGGGGGCGTCGGGGCTCGTTTTCAAGTTTTGCGCTCCCGGACACGTTTTTGGCGGTACCGAGGATGTCGAGTCACGTTTTCATGCTTTGCGCTCCCAGACACGTTTTTGGCGGTACCGTTGGCGTCGGGTCTTGTTTGCATGTTTTGCGCTCCCGGACTCGTTTCGGGCGGTACCGAGGACGCTGGGTCCCGATTTCAAGTTTTGCGCTTCCAGACTCATTTCGGGCGGTACCGAGGGCGCCGACTACCGTTTTCATGTTTTGCGCTCCCGGACACGTTTTGGGCGGTACCGAGGGCGTCGGGACTCGTTTGCATGTTTTGCGCTCCCGGACTCTTTTTGGGAACTACCGAGGGCGATGGGTCTAGTTTTCATGTTTTGCGCTCCCGGGACTCATTTTCGACGGTGCGAGGGCCCCGGTTCCCGTTTTCATGTTTTGCGCTCGCCGGACTCTTTTGGGCGTTACGAGGGCGTCGGGGCTCGTTTTCAAGTTTTGCGCTCCCGGATTCGTTTCGGGCGGTACAGGACGCCGGGGGCCGTTTTCATGTTTTGCACTCCCGGACACGTTTTTGGGCGTACCGAGGGCGTCGGGTCCCGTTTTCATGTTTTGCGCTCCCGGACTCTTTTTGGGCGTTACGAGGGCGCGCGTCACGTTTTCATGTTTTGCGCTCCGGACTCGTTCGGCGCGTGCAGACGCGTCGGGTCCCGTTTTCATGTTTTGCGCTCCGGACACGTTTTGGGCGGTGCACGAGAGAGCGTCGGGTCTCGTTTACATGTTTCGCGCTCCCGAACTATTTTTGGGTGTTACCGAGGGCGCTGTGTCCCGTTTTCATGTTTTGCACTCCCGGACTCGTTTTCGACGGTACCAAGGGCGTCGGCGCTCGTTTTCATGTTTTGCGCTCCCGGAATCTTTTTGGGCGTTACCGAGGGCGTCGGGGCTCGTTTTCAAGTTTTGCGTTCCTAGACACGTTTTTGGCGCTACCGAGGGCGTCGGGTCCCGTTTTCATGTTTTGCGCTCCCGGACTCTTTTTGGGCGTTACCGAGGGCGTTGGGGCTCGTTTTCATGTTTTGCGCTCCCGGAAACGTTTTGGGCGATAACGAGGTTCTCGGGTCCCGTTTTCATGTTTTGCGCTCCCGGACTCTTTTTGGGCGTTACCGAGGGCGCCCCGTCACGTTTTCATGTTTTGCGCTCCTGAACACGTTTTTGGCGGTAACGAGGGCGTCGGGTCCCATTTTCATGTTTTGCGCTCCCGTACTCTTTTTGGGTGTTACCGATGGCGCTGGGTCCCGTATTCATGTTTTGCGCTCTCAGACTCTTTTTGGGCGTTACCGAGGGCGTCGGGACTCGTTTTCAAGTTTTGCACCCCCAGACACGATTTTGGCGGTACGAAGGGCGTCTTGTCCCGTTTTCATGTTTTGCGCTCTCGGACTCTTTTTGGGCGTTACCGAGGCGTCGGGTCCCCTTTACATGTTTTGCGCTCCCAGACTCTTTTTGGGTGTTACCGAGGACGCTAGGTCCCGTTTTCATGTTTGCGCTCCCGGACTTGTTTTCGACGGTACCGAGGACGTCGGGTCCTGATTTCAATTTTTGCGCTCCCGGACTCGTTCCGTGCGGTACCGAGGTCGCCGGCTCCCGTTTTCATGTTTTGCGCTCCCGGACTTTTTTTGGGCATTACGAAGGGCGTCGGGGCTCGTTTTCATGTTTTGCGCTCCCGAACTCTTTTTGGGCGTTACCGAGGGCGATGCGTCCCGTTTTTATGTTTTGCGCTCCCAGACTCGTTCTGGGCGGTACCGAGGGTGTCGGGTCCCGTTTTCATGTTTTGCGCTCCTGAACACGTTTTTGGCGGTACCGAGGGCGTCGGGTCTCGTTTACATGTTTCGAGCTCCCGAACTATTTTTGGGTGTTACCGAGGGCGTTGTGTCTCGTTTTCATGTTTTGCGCTCCCGGACTCGTTTTCGACGATACCAAGGGCGTCGGCGCTCGTTTTCATGTTTTGCGCTCCCTTAATCTTTTTGGGCGTTACAGAGGGCGTCGGGGCTCGTTTTCAAGTTTTGCGCTCCCAGACACGTTTTTGGCGTTACCGAGGGCGTCGCGTCCCGTTTTCATGTTTTGCGCTCTCGGACTCTTTTTGGGCGTTACCGAGGGCGTCGGGGCTCGCTTTCAAGTTTTGCGCTCCCGGACACGTTTTTGGCGCTACCGAGGGCGTCGGGTCCCGTTTTCATGTTTTGCGCTCCCGGACTCTTTTTGGGTGTTACCGTGGACGCCGGGTCCCGTTTTCATGTTTTGCGCTCCCGGACACGTTTCGGGCGGTACCGATGGCGCCGGTTCCGTTTTTATGTTTTGCGCTCCCGGACACGTTTTGGGCGGTACCGAGGGCGTCGGGTCTCGTTTAAATGTTTCGCGCTCCCGAACTATTTTTGGGTGTTACCGAGAGCGTTGTGTCCCGTTTTCATGTTTTGCGCTCCCGGACTCGTTTTCGACGGTACCAAGGGCGTCGGCGCTCGTTTTCATGTTTTGCGCTCCCTTAATCTTTTTGGGCTTTACCGAGGGTGTCGGGGCTCGTTTTCAAGTTTTGCGCTCCCAGACACGTTTTTGGCGTTACCGAGGGCGTCGCGTCCCATTTTCATGTTTTGCGCTCTCGGACTCTTTTTGGGCGTTACCGAGGGCGTCGGGGCTCGTTTTCAAGTTTTGCGCTCCCGGACACGTTTTTGGCGCTACCGAGGGCGTCGGGTCCCGTTTTCATGTTTTGCGCTCCCGGACTCTTTTTGGGCGTTACCGAGGGCGTTGGGGCTCGTTTTCATGTTTTGCGCTCCCGGAAACGTTTTGGGCGATAACGAGGTTCTCTGGTCCCGTTTTCATGTTTTGCGCTCCCGGACTCTTTTTGGGCGTAATCGAGGGCGCCCCGTCACGTTTTCATGTTTGCGCTCCCGGAGTTATTTTCGACGGTACCGAGGGCGTCGGGGCTTATTTTCATTTTTTGCTCTCCCGGACACTCTTTGGGCGTTACCGAGGGCATCGGGGCCCGTTTTCAAGTTTTTGCGCTCCCGGACACGTTTTTGGCGGTACCGAGGGTGTTGGGTCACGTTTTCATGTTTTGCGCTCCCGGACTCGTTTCGGGCGGTACCGAGGACGTCGGGTCCTGATTTCAATTTTTGCGCTCCTGGACTCGTTCCGTGCGGTACCGACTGCGCCGGCTCCCGTTTTCATGTTTTGCGCTCCCGGACTTTTTTGGGGCATTACGGGGCGTCGGGGCTCATTTTCATGTTTTGCGCTCCGGACTCTTTTTGGGCGTTACGAGGGCGGTGCGTCCCGTTTTCATGTTTTGCGCTCCCAGGCTCATTCTGGGCGGTACCGAGGGTGTCGGGTCCCGTTTTCATGTTTTGCGCTCCCGAACACGTTTTTGGCGGTAACGTGGGCGTCGGGTCCCGTTTTCATGTTTTGCGCTCCCGGACTCTTTTTGGGTGTTACCGTGGACGCCGGGTCCCGTTTTCATGTTTTGCGCTTCCGGACTAGTTTCGGCGGTACCGAGGGCACCGGTTCCCGTTTTCATTTTTTGCGCTCCGGACACGTTTCGGGCGCAGAGGCGCGGTTCCGTTTTCATGTTTTGCGCTCCCGGACACGTTTTGGGCGGTACCGAGGCATCGGGTCTCGTTTACATGTTTCGAGCTCCCGGACTCGTTTTCGACGATACCGAGGGCGTCGACGCTCGTTTTCATGTTTTGCGCTCCCGGACTCGTTTTCGACGATACCAAGGGCGTCGACGCTCGTTTTCATGTTTTGCGCTCCCTTAATCTTTTTGGGCGTTACAGAGGGCGTCGGGGCTCGTTTTCAAGTTTTGCGCTCCCGGACACGTTTTTGGCGTTACGGGGCGTCGCGTCCCGTTTTCATGTTTTGCGCTCTCGGACTCTTTTAGGGCGTTACCGAGGGCGTCGGGGCTCGTTTTCAAGTTTTGCGCTCCCGGACACATTTTTGGCGCTACCGAGGGCTTCGGGTCCCGTTTTCATGTTTTGCGCTCCCGGACTCTTTTTGGGCGTTACCGAGGGCGTTGGGGCTCGTTTTCATGTTTTGCGCTCCCGAAAACGTTTTGGGCGATAACGAGGTTCTCGGGTCCCGTTTTCATGTTTTGAGCTCCCAGACTCTTTTTGGGCGTAACCGATGGCGCCCCGTCACGTTTTCATGTTTGCGCTCCCGGACTTGTTTTCGACGGTACCGAGGGCGTCGGGGCTTATTTTCATTTTTTGCGCTCCCGGACTCTTTTTGGGCGTTCCTGAGGGCATCGAGGCTCGTTTTCAAGTTTTCCGCTCCCGGACACGTTTTTGGCGGTACCGAGGGTGTTGGGTGACGTTTTCTTGTTTTGCGCTCCCGGACACGTTTTTGGCGGTACCGCGGGCGTCGGATCTCGTTTACATGTTTTGCGCTCCCGGACTCGTTTCGGGCGGTACCGAGGACGTCGGGTCCTGATTTCATGTTTTTATGTTTTGCGCTCCCGGACTTTTTTGGGGCATTACTGAGGACGTCGGGGCTCGTTTTCATGTTTTGCGCTCCCGGACTCTTTTTGGGCGTTACCGAGGGCGCTGCGTCCCGTTTTCATGTTTTGCGCTCCCAGACTCGTTCTGGGCGGTACCGAGGGTGTCGGGTCCCGTTTTCATGTTTTGCGCTCCTGAACACGTTTTTGGCGGTAACGTGGGCGTCGGGTCCCGTTTTCATGTTTTGCGCTCCCGGACTCTTTTTGGGTGTTACCGTGGACGCCGGGTCCCGTTTTCATGTTTTGCGCTCCCGGACACGTTTTTTTTATGGGCGGACACGTTTTGGGCGGTGCAGGGGCGTCGGGTCTCGTTTACATGTTTCGCGCTCCCGAACTATTTTTGGGTGTTACCGAGAGCGTTGTGTCCGTTTTCATGTTTTGCGCTCCGGACTCGTTTTCGACGGTACCGAGGCGTCGGCGCTCGTTTTCATGTTTTGCGCTCCCTTAATCTTTTTGGGCTTTACCGAGGGGGTGTCGGGGCTCGTTTTCAAGTTTTGCGCTCCCGGACACGTTTTTGGCGTTACGAGGGCGTCGCGTCCCATTTTCATGTTTTGCGCTCTCGGACTCTTTTTGGGCGTTACGGGGCGTCGGGGCTCGTTTTCAAGTTTTGCGCTCCCGGACACGTTTTTGGCGCTACGGGGCGTCGGGTCCCGTTTTCATGTTTTGCGCTCCCGGACTCTTTTTGGGCGTTACCGAGGGCGTTGGGGCTCGTTTTCATGTTTTGCGCTCCCGGAAACGTTTTGGGCGATAACGAGGTTCTCTGGTCCCGTTTTCATGTTTTTCGCTCCCAGACTCTTTTTGGGCGTAATCGAGGGCGCCCCGTCACGTTTTCATGTTTGCGCTCCCGGAGTTATTTTCGACGGTACCGAGGGCGTCGGGGCTTATTTTCATTTTTTGCTCTCCCGGACACTCTTTGGGCGTTACCGAGGGCATCGGGGCCCGTTTTCAAGTTTTGCGCTCCCGGACACGTTTTTGGCGGTACCGAAGGTGTTGGGTCACGTTTTGATGTTTTGCGCTCCCGGACTCGTTTCGGGCGGTACCGAGGACGTCGGGTCCTGATTTCAATTTTTGCGCTCCCGGACTCGTTCGTGCGGTCGATCAAGCTACCGGCTCCCGTTTTCATGTTTTGCGCTCCCGGACTTTTTTGGGGCATTACCGAGGGCGTCGGGGCTCATTTTCATGTTTTGCACTCCCGGACTCTTTTTGGGCGTTACCGAGGGCGCTGCATCCCGTTTTCATGTTTTGCGGTCCCGGACTCGTTACGGCGTGCAGGGTGTCGGGTCCCGTTTTCATGTTTTGCGCTCCTGAACACGTTTTTGGCGGTAACGTGGGCGTCGGGTCCTGTTTTCATGTTTTGCGCTCCCGGACTCTTTTTGGGTGTTACCGTGGACGCTGGGTCCCATTTTCTGGTTTTGCGCTCCGGGACTAGTTTCGGGCGGTACCGAGGTCACCGGTTCCCGTTATCATGTTTTGCGCTCCCGAACTCTTTTTCGGCGTTACCGAGGGCGTCGGGGCTCGTTTTCAAGTTTTGCGTTCCCAGACTCGTTTCGGGCGGTAACGAGGACGCCGGGTCCCGTTTTCATGTTTTGCGCTCCCCGACTCGTTTCGGGCGGTACCGAGGGCACCGGTTCCCGTTTTCATGTTTTGCGTTCCCGGACACGTTATGGGCGGTACCGAGGGCGTCGAGTCTCGTTTACATGTTTTGCGCTCCCAGACTCTTTTTGGGTGTTACCCAGGGCGCTGTGTCCCGTTTTCATGTTTTGCGCTCCCGGACTCGTTTTCGACGGTACCAAGGGCGTCGGCGCTCGTTTTCACGTTTTGCGCTTCCGGACTCTTTTTGGGCGTTGCCGAGGGCGTCGGGGCTCGTTTTCAAGTTTTGCGCTCCCAAAAAAGTTTTTGGCGGTACCAAGGGCGTCGCGTCCCGTTTTCATCTTTTGCGCTCTCGGACTATTTTTAGGCGTTACCGAGGGCGTCGGGGCTCGTTTTCATGTTTTGCGCTCCCGAACACGTTTTTGGCGCTACCGAGGGTGTCGGGTCCCGTTTTCATGTTTTGCGCTCTCAGACTCTTTTTGGGTGTTACCGACAGCGCGGGGTCCCATTTTCATGTTTTGCGCTCCCGGACTCGTTTCGGCCGTTCTGCGAGGGCGTCGGCTCCAGTTTTCAAGTCTTGCGCTCCCGGACACGTTTCGGCCGGTACTGAGGGCGTCGGGTCTCGTTTACATGTTTTCCGCTCCCGGATTCTTTTTGGGAGTTACCGAGGGCGCTGTGTCCCGTTTTCATGTTTTGCGCTCCCGAACTCATTTTCGACGGTACGAAGGGCGTCAGCGCTCGTTTTTATGTTTTGCGCTCACGGACTCTTTTTGGGCGTTACCGAGGGCGTCAGGGCTCGTTTTCAAGTTTTGCGCTCACAGACACGTTTTTGGCGGTACCGAGGGCGTCGAGTCCCGTTTTCATGTTTTTCGGTCTCGGACTCTTTTTGGGCGTTACCGAGGGCGTCGGGTCCCGTTTTCATGTTTTGCGCTCCCGGACACGTTTTTGGCGCTACCGAGGGTGTCGGGTCCCGTTGTCATGTTTTGCGCTCCCGGACACGTTTTTGGCGCTACCGAGGGCGTCGGGTCCCGTTTTCATGTTTTGCGCTCCCGGACACTTTTTGGGCGGTACCGAGGGCGTCGGGGCTCGTTTTCATGTTTTGCGCTCTCGGAATCATTTTGGGCGATATCGAGGTTGTCGGGTCCCGTTTTCATGTTTTGCGCTTACGAACTCTTTTTGGGCGTTACCGAGGGCTCCGCGTCCCGTTTTCATGTTTTGCGGTACCGGACTCGTTCTGGGCGGTACCGACGGCGTTGGGTCCCGTTTTCATGTTTTGCGCTACCGAACAGGTATTTGGCGGTAACGAGGGCGTCAGATTTCATGTAACGTCGGGTCCCGATTTCAAGTTTTGCGCTCCTGGACTCGTTTCGGGCGGTACCGTGGGCGCCGGCTCCCGTTTTCATGTTTTGCGTCCCGGACAAGTTTTGGGCGGTACCGAGGGCGTCGGGTCTCGTTTACATGTTTTGCTCTCCCGGACTCTTTTTGGGTGTTACCAAGGGTGTCGTGTCCCGTTTTCATGTTTTGCGCTCCCGGACTCGTTTTCGACGGTACCAAGGGCGTCGGCGCTAGTTTTCATGTTTTGCGCTCCCAGACTCTTTTTGGGCGTTACCGAGGGTGTCGGGGCTCGTATTCAAGTTTTGCGCTCCCAGACACGTTTTTGGCGGTACCGAGGGCGTCGCGTCCCGTTTTCATGTTTTGCGCTCCTGGACTCGTTTCGGGCAGTACCGAGGACGCCGGGTCCCGTTTTCATGTTTTGCACTCCCGGACTAGTTTCGGGCGGTATCGAAGGCACCGGTTCCCGTTTTCATGTTTTGCGCTCCCGGACACGTTTCGGGCGGTACCGACGGCGCCGGTTCCCGTTTTCATGTTTTGCGCTCCCGGACACGTTTTAGGTGTTACCGAGGGCGACGTCTTGTTTACATGTTTTGCGCTCCCGAACTCGTTTTCGACGGTACCAAGGGCGTCGACGCTCATTTTCATGTTTTGCGCTCCCGGACACTTTTTGGGCGTTACCGAGGGCGTCGGGGCTCGTTTTCATGTTTTGCGCTCCCAGACATGTTTTTGGCGGTACCGAGGGCGTCGCGTCCCGTTTTCATGTTTTGTGCTCCCGGACACGTTTTTGGCGGTACCGAGGGCGTCGGGTCCCGTTGACATGTTTTGCGCTCCCGGACTCTATTTGGGTGTTACCGTCGGCGTTGGATCCTGTTTTCATGTTTTGCGCTCCCGGACTCTTTTTGGGAGTTACCGAGTGCGTCAGGGCTCGTTTTCAAGTTTTGCGCTCCCGGGCTCGTTTCAGGCGGTACCGAGGACGTCGGGTCCCGTTTTCATGTTTTGCGCTTCCGGACTCGTTTCGGGCGGTACCGAGGGCACCGGTTCCAGTTTTCTTGTTTTGCGCTCCCGGACTCGTTTTCGACGGTACCGAGGGCACCAGTTCCCGTTTTCATGTTTTGCGCTCCCGAACTCTTTTTGGGAGTTACCGAGGGCGTCGGGGCAAGTTTTCAAGTTTTGCGCTCCCGGGCTCGTTTCAGGCGGTACCGAGGACGTCGGGTCCCGTTTACATGTTTTGCGTTCCCGGACTCGTTTCGGGCGGTACCGAGGGCACCGGTTCCCATTTTCATGTTTTGCGCTCCCGGATACGTTTTGGGCGGTACCGAGGACGTCGGGACCCGTTTACATGTTTTGCGCTCCGCGCTCTTTTTGGGTGTTACTAGGGGCGGCCCGGGTCCCATTTCCATGTTTGCGCTCCGGACTCGTTTTCGACGGTGCAGGGGGCGTCGGGGCTTGTTTTCATGTTTTGCGCTCCGGACTCTTTTTGGGCGTTACGAGGCGTCGGGGTTCGTTTTCAAGTTTTCGCTCCCGGACACGTTTTTGACGGTATCGAGGGTGTCGGGTCACGTTTTCATGTTTTACGCTCTCGGACACGTTTTTGGCGGTGCGAGTGCGTCGGGTCCGTTTACATGTTTTGCGCTCCGGACTCGTTTCGGGCGATGCAGAGAGGCGCGGTTCCGATTTCAAGTTTTGCGCTCCCGGACTCGTTTCGGGGCGATGCGAAGCGCGGCTCCCGTTTTCATGTTTTGCTCTCCGGACACGTTTCGGGCGATGCGAGGCGTCGGGTCTCGTTTACATGTTTTGCGCTCCGGACTCTTTTTGGGTGTTACGTCGGCGTCGGCTCTGTTTTCATGTTTTGCGCTACCGGACACGTTTTGGGCGGTACCGAGGGCGTCGGGTCTTGTTTACATGTTTTGCGCTCCCGGACTCTTTTTGGGAGTTACCGTGGGCGTTGGGTCCAATTTTCATGTTTTGCGCTCCCAGACTCGTTTTCGATAGTACCGAGGGCGCCGGGCTAGTTTTCATGTTTTGCGCTCCCAGACTCTTTTTAGGCGTTACCGAGGGCGTCGGGTCTCGTTATAAAGTTTTGCGCTCCCGGACTCTTTTTGGGTGTTACCGTCGGCGTTGGATCCTGTTTTCATGTTTTGCGCTACCGGACTCTTTTTGGGAGTTACGAGTGCGTCGGGGCTCGTTTTCAAGTTTTGCGCTCCCGGGCTCGTTTCAGGCGGTACCGAGGACGTCGGGTCCCGTTTTCATGTTTTGCGCTTCCGGACTCGTTTCGGGCGGTACCGAGGGCGCTGCGTCCCGTTTTCATGTTTTGCGCTCCCAGACTCGTTACGGGCGTGCACGAGGTGTCGGGTCCCGTTTTCATGTTTTGCGCTCCCGAACACGTTTTTGGCGGTAACGTGGGCGTCGGGTCCCGTTTTCATGTTTTGCGCTCCCGGACTCTTTTTGGGCGTAACCGAGGGCGCTGCGTCCCGTTTTCATGTTTTGCGCTCCCAGACTCGTTACGGGCGCGTGCAGGGGTGTCGGGTCCCGTTTTCATGTTTTGCGCTCCTGAACACGTTTTTGGCGGTAACGTGGGCGTCGGGTCCTGTTTTCATGTTTTGCGCTCCCGGACTCTTTTTGGGGTGTTACCGTGGACGCTGGGTCCCGTTTTCTGGTTTTGCGCTCCCGGACTAGTTTCGGGCGGTACCGAGGGCACCGGTTCCCGTTTTCATGTTTTGCGCTCCCGAACTCTTTTTCGGCGTTACCGAGGGCGTCGGGGCTCGTTTTCAAGTTTTGCGTTCCCAGACTCATTTCGGGCGGTAACGAGGACGCCGGGTCCCGTTTTCATGTTTTGCGCTCCCCGACTCGTTTCGGGCGGTACCGAGGGCACCGGTTCCCGTTTTCATGTTTTGCGCTCCCGGACACGTTATGGGCGGTACCGAGGGCGTCGAGTCTCGTTTACATGTTTTGCGCTCCCAGACTCTTTTTGGGTGTTACCCAGGGCGTTGTGTCCCGTTTTCATGTTTTGTGCTCCCGGACTCGTTTTCGACGGTACCAAGGGCGTCGGCGCTCGTTTTCACGTTTTGCGCTTCCGGACTCTTTTTGGGCGTTACCGAGGGCGTCGGGTCCCGTTTTCATGTTTTGCGCTCTCAGACTCTTTTTGGGTGTTACCGACAGCGCGGGTCCGTTTTCACGTTTTGCGCTACCATAAACGTTTTTGGCGGTACCAAGGGCGTCGCGTCCCGTTTTCATCTTTTGCGCTCTCGGACTATTTTTAGGCGTTACCGAGGGCGTCGGGGCTCGTTTTCATGTTTTGCGCTCCCGAACACGTTTTTGGCGCTACCGAGGGTGTCGGGTCCCGTTTTCATGTTTTGCGCTCTCAGACTCTTTTTGGGTGTTACCGACAGCGCGGGGTCCCGTTTTCATGTTTTGCGCTCCCGGACTCGTTTCGGCCGGTACTGAGGGCGTCGGCTCCAGTTTTCAAGTTTTGCGCTCCCGGACACGTTTCGGCGCGAGTGCGAGGACGTCGGGTGCCGATTTCAATTTTTGCGCTCCCGGACTCGTTTCGTGCGGTACCGAGGGCGCCGGCTCCCATTTTCATGTTTTGCGCTCCCGGACACTTTTTGGGCGTTTTACGTGGGCGTCGGGTCCCGTTTTCATGTTTTGCGCTCCGGACTCGTTTTTGGGCGTGCGGGCGTCGCGGTCCCGTTTTCATGTTTTGCGCTCCCGGACTCGTTTTTGGCGGTGCGAGGCGTCGGTTCTCGTTTTCTGTTTTGCGCTCCGGACACGTTTTGGGCCGTACCGAGGGCGTCGGGTCTTGTTTACATGATTTCCGCTCCCGGACTCTTTTTGGGAGTTACCGTGGGCGCTGGGTCCAGTTTTCATGTTTGGCGCTCCCGGACTCGTTTTCGACGGTACCGGGGGCGTCGGCGCTCGTTTTCATGTTTTGCGCTCCCGGAAACATTTTTGGCTGTACCGAGGGCATCGCGTCCCGTTTTCATGTTTTGCGCTCTCGGACTCTTTTTCGGCGTTACCGAGGGCCTCGGGGCTCGTTTTAAAGTTTTGCGCTCCCGGACTCTTTTTGGGTGTTACCGATGGCGTTGGATCTTGTATTCATGTTTTTAGCTCCTGGAACCGTTTTGGGCGGTACTGAGGGCGTCGGGTCTCGTTTACATGTTTTGCGCTCCCGTACTATTTTTGAGTGTTACCGAGGGCGCTGTCCCGTTTTTATGTTTTGCGCTCCCGGACTCGTTTTCGACGGTACCAAGGGCGTTAGCGCTCGATTTCATGTTTTGCCCTCCTGGACACGTTTCGGGCGGTACCGAGGGCACCGGTTCCCATTTTCATGTTTTGCGCTCCCGGACACGTTTCGGGCGGTACCGTGGGCGCCGGTTCTCGTTTTCTTGTTTTGTGCTCCCGGACACGTTTTGGGCGGTACCGAGGGCGTCGGGTCTTGTTTACATGTTGTGCGCTCTCGAACTATTTTTGGGTGTTACCGAGGGCGTTGTGTCCCGTTTTCATGTTTTGTGCTCCCGGACTCGTTTTCGACGGTACCAAGGGCGTCGGCGCTCGTTTTCATGTTTTGCGCTCCCGGAATCTTATTGGGCGTTACCGAGGGCGTTAGGGCTCGTTTTCAAGTTTTCAGCTCACAGACACGTTTTTGGCGGTACCGAGGGCGTCGAGTCCCGTTTTCATGTTTTTCGGTCTCGGACTCTTTTTGGGCGTTACCGAGGGCGTCGGGTCCCGTTTTCATGTTTTGCGCTCCCGGACACGTTTTTGGCGCTACCGAGGGTGTCGGGTCCCGTTGTCATGTTTTGCGCTCCCGGACACGTTTTTGGCGCTACCGAGGGCGTCGGGTCCCGTTTTCATGTTTTGCGCTCCCGGACACTTTTTGGGCGGTGCCGAGGGCGTCGGTGCTCGTTTTCATGTTTTGCGCTCTCGGAATCATTTTGGGCGATAACGAGGTTGTCGGGTCCCGTTTTCATGTTTTGCGCTTCCGGACTCTTTTTGGGCGTTACCGAGGGCGCCGCGTCCCGTTTTAATGTTTTGCGGTACCGGACACGTTCTGGGCGGTACCGACGGCGTTGGGTCCCGTTTTCATGTTTTGCGCTACCGAACAGGTATTTGGCGGTAACGAGGGCGTCAGATTTCATGTAACGCCGGGTCCCGATTTCAAGTTTTGCGCTCCTGGACTCGTTTCGGGCGGTACGTGGGGCGCCGCTCCCGTTTTCATGTTTTGCGGTCCAGGACACGTTTTGGGCGGTACCGAGGGCGTCGGGTCTCGTTTACATGTTTTGCTCTCCCGGACTCTTTTTGGGTGTTACCAAGGGTGTCGTGTCCCGTTTTCATGTTTTGCGCTCCCGGACTCGTATTCGACGGTACAAAGGGCGTCGGCGCTCGTATTCAAGTTTTGCGCTCCCAGACACGTTTTTGGCGGTACCGAGGGCGTCGCGTCCCGTTTTTATGTTTTGCGCTCCTGGACTCGTTTCGGGTAGTATCGTGGACGCCGGGTCCCGTTTTCATGTTTTGCACTCCCGGACTAGTTTCGGGCGATGCAAAAACACGGTTCCGTTTTCATGTTTTGCGCTCCCGACACGTTTCGGGCGGTGCAGAGGGCGCGGTTCCGTTTTCATGTTTTGCGCTCCGGACACGTTTTGGGTGTTACGAGGGCGTCGGGTCTTGTTTACATGTTTTGCGCTCCCGAACTCGTTTTCGACGGTACCGAGGCGTCGCGCTCATTTTTATGTTTTGCGCTCCCGGACACTTTTTGGCGTTACGGGGCGTCGGGGCTCGTTTTCATGTTTTGCGCTCCCGGACATGTTTTTGGCGGTGCACGGGCGTCGCGTTCCGTTTTCATGTTTTGCGCTCCCGGACACGTTTTTGGTGGTACCGAGGGCGTCGGGTCCCGTTGACATGTTTTGCGCTCCCGGACTCTATTTGGGTGTTACCGTCGGCGTCGGCTCCGTTTTCATGTTTTGCGCTCCCGACACGTTTTGGGCGTGCAGGGGCGTCGGGTCTTGTTTACATGTTTTGCGCTCCGGACTCTTTTTGGGAGTTACCGTGGCGCGCGGGTCCCGTTTTCATTTTTTGCGCTCCCGGACTCGTTTTCGATAGTACGAGGGCGCGGCTCGTTTTCATGTTTTGCGCTCCGGACTCTTTTTAGGCGTTACGAGGGCTTCGGGGCTTTTATAAAGTTTTGCGCTCCCGGACTCTTTTTAGGTGTTACGTCGGCGTTGGATCCGTTTTCATGTTTTGCGCTCCCGACTCTTTTTGGGAGTTACAGAGTGCGTCGGGGCTCGTTTTCAAGTTTTGCGCTCCGGGCTCGTTTCGGCGGTGCGAGGGACGTCGGGTCCGTTTTCATGTTTTGCGCTTCGGACTTGTTTCGGGGCGTTACCGAGGGCACTGGTTCCGTTTTCTTGTTTTGCGCTCCCGACTCGTTTTTGGCGACGGTGCACGGGGCGTCGGTTCCCGTTTTCATGTTTTGCGCTCCGGACTCTTTTTGGGAGTTACCGAGGGCGTCGGGCAAGTTTTCAAGTTTTGCGCTCCCGCTCGTTTCGCGGTGCAGGGACGTCGGGTCCCGTTTACATGTTTTGCGCTCTCGGACTCGTTTCGGCCGTACGAGGGCACGGGTCCCATTTTCATGTTTTGCGCTCCGGATACGTTTTGGGCGGTGCAGGGGCGTCGGGTCCCGTTTACATGTTTTGCGCTCCGGACTTTTTGGGTGTTACGAGGCGTCGGGTCCCATTTCCATGTTTGCGCTCCCGGACTCGTTTTCGACGGTGCGGGGCGTCGGGGCTTGTTTTCATGTTTTGCGCTCCGGACTCTTTTTGGGCGTTACCGAGGGCGTCGGGGTTCGTTTTCAAGTTTTCCGCTCCCGGACACGTTTTTGACGGTATCGAGGGTGTCGGGTCACGTTTTCATGTTTTACGCTTTCGGACACGTTTTTGGCGGTACCGAGCGCGTCGGGTCCCGTTTACATGTTTTGCGCTCCCGGACTCGTTTCGGGCGGTACCGAGGACGCCGGGTCCCGATTTCAAGTTTTGCGCTCCCGGACTAGTTTCGGGCGGTACGAGGCGTGGCTCCCGTTTTCATGTTTTGCGCTCCGGACACGTTTTGGGCGGTGCGAGGCGTCGGGTCTCGTTTACATGTTTTGCGCTCCGGACTCTTTTTGGGAGTTACGAGGCGTCGGGTCCGTTTTCATGTTTTGCGCTCCGGACTCGTTTTCGACGGTGCGAGGGGCCCCGGCTTCCCGTTTTCATGTTTTGCGCTCCGGACTATTTTTGGGGCGTTGCGAGGGCGTCGGGCTCCATTTCAAGTTTTGCGCTCCCGGGACTCGTTTCGGGCGATGCGAGGACGCGGGTCCCGTTTTCATGTTTTGCACTCCGGACTAGTTTCGGGGCGGTGCGAAAGGCACGGGTTCCGTTTTCATGTTTTGCGCTCCGGACACGTTTCGGGCGGTACCGAGGGCGCGGTTCCCGTTTTCATGTTTTGCGCTCCCGGACACGTTTTGGGTGTTACCGAGGGCGTCGGGTCTTGTTTACATGTTTTGCGCTCCCGAACTCGTTTTCGACGGTACCAAGGGCGTCAACGCTCATTTTTATGTTTTGCGCTCCCGGACACTTTTTGGGCGTTACCGAGGGCGTCGGGGCTCGTTTTCATGTTTTGCGCTCCCAGACATGTTTTTGGCGGTACCGAGGGCGTCGCGTTCCGTTTTCATGTTTTGCGCTCCCGGACACGTTTTTGGTGCGGTACCGAGGGCGTCGGGTCCCGTTGACATGTTTTGCGCTCCCGGACTCTTTTTGGGTGTTACCGTCGGCGTCGGCTCCTGTTTTCATGTTTTGCGCTACCGGACACGTTTTGGGCGGTACCGAGGGCGTCGGGTCTTGTTTACATGTTTTGCGCTCCCGGACTCTTTTTGGGAGTTGCCGTGGGCGCTGGGTCCAGTTTTCATTTTTTGCGCTCCCAGACTCGTTTTCGATAGTACCGAGGGCGCCGGGCTAGTTTTCATGTTTTGCGCTCCCGGACTCTTTTTAGGCGTTACCGAGGGCTTCGGGGCTCGTTATAAAGTTTTGCGCTCCCGGACTCTTTTTAGGTGTTACCGTCGGCGTTGGATCCTGTTTTCATGTTTTGCGCTCCCGGACTCTTTTTGGGAGTTACCGAGTGCGTCAGGGCTCGTTTTCAAGTTTTGCGCTCCCGGGCTCGTTTCAGGCGGTACCGAGGACGTCGGGTCCCGTTTTCATGTTTTGCGCTTCCGGACTTGTTTCGGGCGGTACCGAGGGCACCGGTTCCAGTTTTCTTGTTTTGCGCTCCCGGACTCGTTTTCGACGGTACCGAGGGCACCAGTTCCCGTTTTCATGTTTTGCGCTCCCGGTCTATTTTTGGGAGTTACCGAGGGCGTCGGGGCAAGTTTTCAAGTTTTGCGCTCCCGGGCTCGTTTCAGTCGGTACCGAGGACGTCGGGTCCCGTTTACATGTTTTGCGCTCTCGGACTCGTTTCGGGCTGTACCGAGGGCACCGGTTCCCATTTTCATGTTTTGCGCTCCCGGATACGTTTTGGGCGGTACCGAGGGCGTCGGGTCCCGTTTACATGTTTTGCGCTCCCGCACTCTTTTTGGGTGTTACCGAGGGCGCTGGGTCCCATTTCCATGTTTGCGCTCCCGGACTCGTTTTCGACGGTACCGAGGGCGTCGGGGCTTGTTTTCATGTTTTGCGCTCCCGGACTCTTTTTGGGCGTTACCGAGGGCGTCGGGGTTCGTTTTCAAGTTTTCCGCTCCCGGACACGTTTTTGACGGTATCGAGGGTGTCGGGTCACGTTTTCATGTTTTACGCTTTCGGACACGTTTTTGGCGGTACCGAGCGCGTCGGGTCCCGTTTACATGTTTTGCGCTCCCGGACTCGTTTCGGGCGGTACCGAGGACGCCGGGTCCCGATTTCAAGTTTTGCGCTCCCGGACTAGTTTCGGGCGGTACCGACGGCGCCGGCTCCCGTTTTCATGTTTTGCGCTCCCGGACACGTTTTGGGCGGTACTGAGTGCGTCGGGGCTCGTTTACATGTTTTGCGCTCCCGGACTCTTTTTGGGAGTTACCGAGGGCGCTGGGTCCAGTTTTCATGTTTTGCGCTCCCGGACTCGTTTTCGACGGTACCGAGGGCCCCGGTTCCCGTTTTCATGTTTTGCGCTCACAGACTATTTTTGGGCGTTACTGAGGGCGTCTGGGCTCCATTTCAAGTTTTGCGCTCGGGACTCGTTTCGGGCGGTGCAGAGGACGCCGGGTCCCGTTTTCATGTTTTGCACTCCCGGACTAGTTTCGGGCGGTACCGAAGGCACCGGTTCCCGTTTTCATGTTTTGCGCTCCCGGAAACGTTTCGGGCGGTACCGAGGGCGCCGGTTCCCGTTTTCATGTTTTGCGCTCCCGGACACGTTTTGGGTGTTACCGGGGGCGTCGGGTCTCGTTTACATGTGTTGCACTCCCGGACTCGTTTTCGACGGTACCAAGGGCGTCAGCGCTCGTTTTCATGTTTTGCGCTCCCGGCCTCTTTTTGGGCTTTACCGAGGGCGTCGGGGCTCGTTTTCATGTTTTGCGCTCCCAGACATGTTTTTGGCGGTACCGAGGGCGTCGCGTCCCGTTTTTGATGTTTTGCGCTTCCAGACTCGTTTTCGACAGTACAGAGGGCGTCGGGTCTCGTTTACATGTTTTGCGCTCCCGGACTCGTTTTCGACGGTACCAAGGGCGTCAGCGCTCGTTTTCATGTTTTGCGCTCCCGGACTCTTTTTAGGCGTTACCGAGAGCGTCCGGGCTCGTTTTAAAGTTTTGCGCTCCCAGACTCTTTTTGGGTGTCACCGACGGCGTTGGATCCTGTTTTCATGTTTTGCGCTCTCGGACTCTTTTTGGGAGTTACCGAGGGCGTCGGGGCTCGTTTTCAAGTTTTGCGCTCCCGGGCTCGTTTCAGGCGGTACCGAGGACGTCGGGTCCCGTTTTCTTTTTGCGCTCCCGGACTCGTTTCGGGCGATACCGAGGGCACCGGTTCCCGTTTTCATGTTTTACGCTCCCGGATACGTTTTGGGCGTTACCGAGGGCGTCGGGTCCCGTTTACATGTTTTGCGCTCCCGGACTCTTTTTGGGAGTTATCGTGGGCGCTGGGTCCAGTTTTAATGTTTTGCGCTCCCAGAATCGTTTTCGACGGTACCGAGGGCGTCGGGGCTCGTTTTCATGTTTTGCGCTCCCGGACTCTTTTTGGGCGTTACCGAGGGCGCTGGGTCCCGTTGCCATATTTGCGCTCCCGGACTCGTTTTCGACGGTACCGAGGGCGTCGGGGCTTATTTTCATGTTTTGCGCTCCCGGACTCTTTTTGGGCGATACCGAGGGCGTCGGGGCTCGTTTTCAAGTTTTGCGCTCCCGGACACGTTTTTGGCGGTATCGAGAGTGTCGGGTCATGTTTTCATGTTTTGCGCTCCCGGACACATTTTTGGCGGTACCGAGGGCGTCGGGTCTCGTTTACAAGTTTTGCGCTCCCGGACTCGTTTCGGGCGGTACCGAGGACGTCGGTTCCCGATTTCAAGTTTTGCGCTCCCGAACTCGTTTCGGGCGGTACCGAGGGCGCCGGCTCCCGTTTTCATGTTTTGCTCTCCCGGACACGTTTCGGGCGGTACCGAGGGAGTCGGGTCTCGTTTACATGTTTTGCGCTCCCGGACTCTATTTGGGTGTTACCGTCGGCGTCCGCTCCTGTTTTCATGTTTTGCGCTACCGGACACGTTTTGGGCGGTACCGAGGGCGTCGGGTCTTGTTTACATGTTTTGCGCTCCCGGACTCTTTTTGGGAGTTACCGTGGGCGCTGGGTCCAATTTTCAAGTTTTGCGCTCCCAGACTCGTTTTCGATAGTACCGAGGGCGCCGGGCTAGTTTTCATGTTTTGCGCACCGGACTCTTTTTAGGCGTTACCGAGGGCGTCGGGGCTCGTTATAAAGTTTTGCGCTCCCGGACTCTTTTTGGGTGTTACCGTCGGCGTTGGATCCTGTTTTCATGTTTTGCGCTCCCGGACTCTTTTTAGGCGTTACCGAGGGCGTCGGGGCTCGTTATAAAGTTTTGCGCTCCCGGACTCTTTTTGGGTGTTACCGTCGGCGTTGGATCCTGTTTTCATGTTTTGCGCTCCCGGACTCTTTTTGGGAGTTACCGTGTGCGTCAGGGCTCGTTTTCATGTTTTGCGCTCCCGGGCTCGTTTCAGGCGGTACCGAGGACGTCGGTTCCCGTTTTCATGTTTTGCGCTTCCGGACTCGTTTCGGGCGGTACCGAGGGCACCGGTTCCAGTTTTCTTGTTTTACGCTCCCGGACTCGTTTTCGACGGTACCGAGGGCACCAGTTCCGTTTTCATGTTTTGCGCTCCCGGACTCTTTTTGGGAGTTACCGAGGGCGTCGGGGCAAGTTTTCAAGTTTTGCGCTCCCAGGCTCGTTTCAGGCGGTACCGAGGACATCGGGTCCCGTTTACATGTTTTGCGCTCCCGGACTCGTTTCGGGCGATACCGAGGGCACCGGTTCCGTTTTCATGTTTTGCGCTCCCGGATACGTTTTGGGCGGTACCGAGGGCGTCGGGTCCCGTTTATATGTTTTGCGCTCCGCGCACTCTTTTTGGGTGTTACCGAGGGCGCTGGGTCCCATTTCCATGTTTGCGCTCCCGGACTCGTTTTCGACGGTATCGAGGGCGTCGGGGCTTGTTTTCATGTTTTGCGCTCCCGGACTCTTTTTGGGCGTTACCGAGGGCGTCGGGGTTCGTTTTCAAGTTTTCCGCTCCCGGACACGTTTTTGACGGTATCGAGGGTGTCGGGTCACGTTTTCATGTTTTACGCTCTCGGACACGTTTTTGGCGGTACCGAGCGCGTCGGGTCCCGTTTACATGTTTTGCGCTCCCGGACTCGTTTCGGGCGGTACCGAGGGCGCCGGGTCCCGATTTCAAGTTTTGCGCTCCCGGACTCGTTTCGGGCGGTACCGAGGGCGCCGGCTCCCGTTTTCATGTTTTGCGCTCCCGGACACGTTTTGGGCGGTACTGAGTGCGTCGGGTCTCGTTTACATGTTTTGCGCTCCCGGACTCTTTTTGGGAGTTACCGAGGGCGCTGGGTCCAGTTTTCATGTTTTGCGCTCCCGGACTCGTTTTCGACGGTACCGAGGGCCCAGGTTCCCTTTTTCATGTTTTGCGCTCACGGACAATTTTTGGGCGTTACCGAGGACGTCTGGGCTCCTTTTCAAGTTTTGCGCTCCAGGACTCGTTTCGGGCGGTACCGAGGACGCCGGGTCCCGTTTTCATGTTTTGCACTCCCGGACTAGTTTCAGGCGGTAACGAAGGCACCGGTTCCCATTTTCAAGTTTTGCGCTCCTGGACTCGTTTCGGGCGGTACCGAGGGCACCGATTCCCGTTTTCATGTTTTGCGCTCCCGGACACGTTTTGGGCGGTACCGAGGGCGTCGGGTCTCGTTTACATGTTTTACGCTCCCGGACTCTTTTCGGGTGTTACCAGTTTTGCGCTCCCGGACTAGTTTCGGGCGGTACCGAAGGCACCGGTTCCCATTTTCAAGTTTTGCGCTCCAGGACTCGTTTCGGGCGGTACCGAGGACCCCGGGTCCCGTTTTCATGTTTTGCACTCCCGGACTAGTTTCGGTCGGTACCGAAGGCACCGGTTCCCGTTTTCATGTTTTGCGCTCCCGGAAACGTTTCGGGCGGTACCGAGGGCGCCGGTTCCCGTTTTCATGTTTTGTGCTCCCGGACACGTTTTGGGTGTTACCGGGGGCGTCGGGTCTCGTTTACATGTGTTGCGCTCCCGGACTCATTTTCGACGGTACCAAGGGCGTCAGTGCTCGTTTTCATGTTTTGCGCTCCCGGCCTCTTTTTGGGCGTTACCGAGGGCGTCGGGGCTCGTTTTCATCTTTTGCGCTCCCGGACATGTTTTTGGCGATGCGAGGGCGTCGCGTCCCGTTTTTGATGTTTTGCGCTTCCGGACTCGTTTTCGACGGTACGAGAGGCGTCGGGTCTCGTTTACATGTTTTGCGCTCCGGACTCGTTTCGACGGTACGGGGCGTCGGCGCTCGTTTTCATGTTTTGCGCTCCCGGACTCTTTTTAGGCGTTACGGAGAGCGTCGGGCTCGTTTTAAAGTTTTGCGCTCCCAGGACTCTTTTTGGGTGTCACCGACGCGCGTTGGATCCCGTTTTCATGTTTTGCGCTCCCGGACTCTTTTGGGAGTTACCGAGGGCGTCGGGGCTCGTTTTCAAGTTTTGCGCTCCGGGCTCGTTTCGGGCGATGCAGGGACGTCGGGTCCCGTTTTCTTTTTTGCTCTCCGGGACTCGTTTCGGGCGTCTGAGGGCACGGTTCCGTTTTCATGTTTTACGCTCCGGATACGTTTTGGGCGTGCAGAGGGCGTCGGGTCCCGTTTACATGTTTTGCGCTCCGGACTCTTTTTGGGAGTTATCGTGGGCGCCGGGTCCGGTTTTAATGTTTTGCGCTCCCAGACTCTTTTTCGACGGTACCGAGGGCGTCGGGGCTCGTTTTCATGTTTTGCGCTCCCGGACTCTTTTTGGGCGTTACCCAGGGCGCTGGGTCCCGTTGCCATGTTTGCGATCCGGACTCGTTTCGACGGTGCAGGGCGTCGGGGCTTATTTTCATGTTTTGCGCTCCCGGACTCTTTTGGGGGCGATACCGGGGCGTCGGGGCTTGTTTTCAAGTTTTGCGCTCCGGACACGTTTTGGCGGTATCGAGGGTGTCGGGTCACGTTTTCATGTTTTGCGCTCCCGGACACATTTTTGGCGGTGCGAGGGCGTCGGGTCTCGTTTACAAGTTTTGCGCTCCGGACTCGTTTCGGGCGGTACCGAGGACGTCGGGTCCCGATTTCAAGTTTTGCGCTCCCGAACTCGTTTCGGGCGGTACCGAGGGCGCCGGCTCCCGTTTTCATGTTTTGCTCTCCCGGACACGTTTCGGGCGGTACCGAGGGCGTCGGGTCCCGTTTACATGTTTTGCGCTCCCGCACTCTTTTTGGGTGTTACCGAGGGCGCTGGGTCCCATTTCCATGTTTGCGCTCCCGGACTCGTTTTCGATGGTACCGAGGGCGTCGGGTCTCGTTTACATGTTTTGCGCTCCCGGACTCTATTTGGGTGTTACCGTCGGCGTCGCTCTGTTTTCATGTTTTGCGCTACCGGACACGTTTTGGGCGGTGCCGAGGGCGTCGGGTCTTGTTTACATGTTTTGCGCTCCCGGACACATTTTTGGCGGTACCGAGGGCGTCGGGTCTCGTTTACAAGTTAGCGCAAAACTTGAAAACGAGCCCCGACGCCCTCGGTAACTCCCAAAAAGAGTCCGGGCGCACAAAACATGAAAACGGGAACCGGTGCCCTCGGTACCGTCGAAAACGAGTCCGGGAGAGCAAAACATGAAAACGGGAGCCGGCGCCCTCGGTACCGCCCGAAACTAGTCCGGGAGCGCAAAACTTGAAATCGGGACCCGACGTCCTCGGTACCGCCAAAAACGTGTCCGGGGCGCAAAACATGAAAACGTGACCCGACACCTCGATACCGCTAAAAACGTGTCGGGAGCGCGCGAACTTAAGCGAGCCGACGTCCTCGATATCGCCCAAAAGAGTCCGGGAGCGCAAAACATGAAAACAAGCCCGGCGACGCCCGTGCCGTCAGCGAGTCCGGGAGGCACGATCATGGCAACGGGACCCGGCGCCTCGGTAACACCCAAAAAGAGTCCGGGAAGCGCAAAACATGTAAACGGGACCCGACGCCCCTCAGCGCAAAACATGAAAGCGGGATCAACGCCGCCCTCGATGCCAGTAACACCCAAAAGAGTGCGGGAGCGCAAAACATGAAAACGAGCCACCCGACGCCCCGATAACGCCTAAAAAGTCGGAGCGCAAAACATGAAAACGAGCCGACGGCGCACTCGGTAACTCCCAAAAGAGTCGGGAAGCGCAAAACATGAAAACGGGATCCAACAGCCGACGGTAACACCCAAAAAGAGTGCAGGAGGCGCAAAACAAAACGGGACCGACGCCTCGGTAGCAAAAAGAGTCGGGAGCGCAAAACATGAAAACGGGATCCAACGCCGCGAAACGTGGGATCACGAAAAAGAGTGCAGGGAGCGCAAAACATTAAAACGAGACCGACGCCCTCGGTAACGCTAAAAAGAGTCGGGAGCGCAAAACATGAAAGCGGGACCAACGCCCCCTCGGTAACACCCAAAAAGAGTCGGAGCGCAAAACATGAAAAACGGCCCGAAGCGCCTCGAAGCGCTAAAAAAGAGTCGGGAGCGCAAAACATGAAAACGGGACCGACGCCTCGGTAACTCCCAAAAAGTCGGGAGCGCAAAACATGAAAACGGGACCGACGCCCTGCGTGCAGCCAAAAAGAGTCGGGGAGCGCAAAACAAAAACGGGAGCCCTGACGCCTCAGTAACACAAAAAGAGTCGGGAGCGCAAAACATGAAAACGGGATCAACGCCTCGATAACACCCAAAAGAGTCGGGAGCGCAAAACATGAAAACGGGACCGACGCCCTCGCTTGGCCTAAAAATGAGTCGGGAGCGCAAAACATGAAAACGGGACCGACGCCCTCGATGCGGGCCAACGAGTGCAGGAGGCGCAAAACATGAAAGCGGGACCGACGCCCTCGGTAGCCATGAAAAAGAGTCGGGAGCGCAAAACATGAAAACGGGACCGACGCCCTAGAGCCCGGGTCAGGGAGCGCAAAACATGAAAGCGGGACCGACGCCCTCGGTGCAGCAAACGAGTCGGGAGCGCAAAACATGAAAACGGGACCGACGCCCTCGAGCCAGCCAAACGAGTCGGGACGCAAAACATGAAAACGGGACCGACGCCCTCGATGCAGCCAAAAAGCAGTCGGGAGCGCAAAACATGAAAACGGGACCCGAGACGCCTCGGTGCGCCGAAAAAGTCGGGAGCGCAAAACATGAAAACGGGACCGACGCCCTCGGAGCCGTAAAAACGAGTCGGGAGCGCAAAACATGAAAACGGGACAGACGCGCCTCGGTGCCAGCCAAAAACGAGTCGGGAGCGCAAAACATGAAAACGGGACCGACGCCCTCGGTGCCGCCCAGAAAATGAGTCGGGAGCGCAAAACATGAAAACGGGACCGACGCCCTCGGTATGCCGCCGAAAACGAGTCGGGAGCGCAAAACATGAAAACGGGACCGACGCCCTCGGTGCAGCGCCGAAACGAGTCGGGAGCGCAAAACATGAAAACGGGACCGACGCCCTCGGTACGCCAGAAAATGAGTCGGGAGCGCAAAACATGAAAACGGGACCGACGCCCTCGGTGCAGCGAAAATGAGTCGGGAGCGCAAAACATGAAAACGGGACCGACGCGCCTCGGTGCCAAAAAGTCGAGTCGGGAGCGCAAAACATGAAAACGGGACCGACGCCCTCGGTGCCGCCCAAAAAACGAGTCGGGAGCGCAAAACATGAAAACGGGACCGACGCCCTCGGCACAGCCGAAAATGAGTCGGGAGCGCAAAACATGAAAACGGGACCGACGCCCTCGATGCAGCAGCCGCAAAACATGAAAACGGGAGTGGAGCAGTCGGTCGAGCGCAAAACATGAAAACGGGACACGCGCCTCGATGCGCGCAAAAGTCGGGAGCGCAAAACATGAAAACGGGACCGACGCCCTCGGTACCGCGAAAGAGTCGGGGAGCGCAAAACATGAAAACGGGACCGACGCCCTCGGATGCGCAGCAAAAATGCAGTCGGGAGCGCAAAACATGAAAGCGGGACCGACGCCCTCGCCCGTGCGTGCCAAAATGAGTCGGGAGCGCAAAACATGAAAACGGGACCGACGCCCTCGATGCCGCAAAAACGAGTCGGGAGCGCAAAACATGAAAACGGGACCCGACGCCCTCGGTAACTGCCCAAAAAATGAGTCGGGAGCGCAAAACATGAAAACGGGACGGGACCCGGCAGCGCCCTCGGAGTCGCCGCAAAACAAAAACGGGACCGAGTCCGGGAGCGCAAAACATGAAAACGGGACAAACGACGCCCTCGGAGCCGCCTCGGTGCCGCCTTAAAGTCGGGGAGCGCAAAACATGAAAACGGGACCGACGCCCTCGGTACAGCGAAAACGAGTCGGGAGCGCAAAACATGAAAACGGGACCGACGCCCTCGGTAACCGCCAGAAAAGTCGGGAGCGCAAAACATGAAAACGGGACCGACGCCCTCGATGCAGCGCCGCAAATGTCGGGAGAGCGCAAAACATGAAAACGGGACCGACGCCCCCGGTAGCCGCCCAAAAGTCGGGAGCGCAAAACATGAAAACGGGACCGACGCCCCGATACGCAGAAAACGCAGTCGGGAGCGCAAAACATGAAAACGGGACCGACGCCCTCGGTGCCCTGAAAAGCAGTCGGGGCGCAAAACATGAAAACGGGACCGACGCCCTCGGAAAACGCCCGAGCCCGGGAGCGCAAAACATGAAACGGGACCAGACGCCCGGGAGCGCAAAACGAGTCGGGAGCGCAAAACATGAAAACGGGACCCGACGCCCTCGGTAGCGCCGCAAGCGTGTCGGGAGCGCAAAACATGAAAGCGGGACCGACGCCCTCGATGCCGCGAAAACGAGTCGGGAGCGCAAAACATGAAAACGGGACCGACGCCCTCGGTACGCGCCAAAACAGTCGGGGCGCAAAACATGAAAACGGGACCGACGCCCTCGGTCGCTGCGCCAAAAAACGCGAGTCGGGGAGCGCAAAACATGAAAACGGGACCGACGCCCTCGGTGCGCCAAAAACGAGTCGGGAGCGCAAAACATGAAAACGGGACGACGCCCTCGGTAGCGCAGCAAAACGAGTCGGGAGCGCAAAACATGAAAACGGGACCGACGCCCTCGGAGCGCGAAAACGAGTCGGGAGCGCAAAACATGAAAACGGGACCGACGCCCCTCGGAACACGCCAGAAAAGAGTCGGGAGCGCAAAACATGAAAACGGGACCAGACGCCCTCGGCATGCGAAAAACGAGTCGGGAAAAAAACATGAAAACGGGACCGACGCCCACTCGGTGCCGCCGAAAATGAGTCGGGAGCGCAAAACATGAAAACGGGACCGACGCCCTCGGTGCCCCAAAAGAGTCGGGAGCGCAAAACATGAAAACGGGACCGACGACGCCCTCGGTGCCGCCAGAAAAACATGAGTCGGGAGCGCAAAACATGAAAACGGGACCGACGCCCTCGGATGCCGCCCAGAAAGCAGTCGGGGAGCGCAAAACATGAAAACGGGACCGACGCCCTCGGAGCCGCCGAAAATGAGTCGGGAGCGCAAAACATGAAAACGGGACCGACGCCCTCGAACGCAGCAAACGAGTCGGGAGCGCAAAACATGAAAACGGGACCGACGCCCTCGGTATGCGCCCAAAAAGCAGTCGGGAGCGCAAAACATGAAAACGGGACCGACGCCCTGCGCCGAAAAGTCGCGCAAAAAAAGCGGGACACGGGGACGCAAAACATGCAAAAGTCGGGAGCGCAAAACATGAAAACGGGACCGACGCCCTCGTCGAGCGCCAAAACGAGTCGGGAGCGCAAAACATGAAAACGGGACCGACGCCCTCGGTGCCGCGAAAACGAGTCGGGAGCGCAAAACATGAAAACGGGACCGACGCCCTCGGAGCCGCGCGAAAACGAGTCGGGAGCGCAAAACATGAAAACGACCGACGCCCTCGGTACGCCGAAAACGAGTCGGGAGCGCAAAACATGAAAACGGGACCCGCGCCCTCGGTACCGCAGCAAAAAGCAGTCGGGAGCGCAAAACATGAAAACGGGACCGACGCCCTCGGTGCCGCATGCAAACGAGTCGGGAGCGCAAAACATGAAAACGGGACCGAGCGCCCTCGGTAACACCGAAAAACGCAGTCGGGGAGCGCAAAACATGAAAACGGGACCGACGCCCTCGGAGCCGCGCCAAACGAGTCGGGAGCGCAAAACATGAAAACGGGACCGACGCCCTCGGTGCCAGAAAATGAGTCGGGAGCGCAAAACATGAAAACGGGACCGACGCCCTCGATGCGCCGCAGAAAATGAGTCGGGAGCGCAAAACATGAAAACGGGACCGACGCCCTCGGTATGCCGCAGAAAAGTCGGGAGCGCAAAACATGAAAACGGGACCGACCCTCGGTAAAAAAGTCGGGAGCGCAAAAATGAGTCGGGAGGGAGCGCAAAACATGAAAACGGGACCGCGCCCTCGGTGCGCGCGAAAATGAGTCGGGAGCGCAAAACATGAAAACGGGACCGACGCCCTCGGTGCGCGAAAAAGTCGGGAGCGCAAAACATGAAAACGGGACCGACGCCCTCGGTAACGCCCCGAAAAGAGTCGGGAGCGCAAAACATGAAAACGGGACCGACGCCCTCGGTGCAGCGCAAAGTCGGGAGCGCAAAACATGAAAACGGGACCGACGCCCTCGGTACGCGCGAAAAAGAGTCGGGAGCGCAAAACATGAAAACGGGACCGACGCCCTCGGTGCGCCGAAAACGAGTCGGGAGCGCAAAACATGAAAACGGGACCGACGCCCGCCCTCGGCATGCGAGTCGTCGGAGCGCAAAACATGAGTCGGGAGCGCAAAACATGAAAACGGGACCGGGACGCCCTCGGGACCGCGCCCTCGAAAACGAGTCGGGAGCGCAAAACATGAAAACGGGACCGACGCCCTCGGTGCACGCCGAAAATGAGTCGGGAGCGCAAAACATGAAAACGGGACCGACGCCCTCGGTACGCCGCAAACGAGTCGGGAGCGCAAAACATGAAAACGGGACCGACGCCCTCGGTGCAGCAGCAAAACGAGTCGGGAGCGCAAAACATGAAAACGGGACCGACGCCCTCGGAACGCCGCGAAAGCGAGTCGGGAGCGCAAAACATGAAAACGGGACCGACGCCCTCGGTACAGTCGGGAGCGCGAAACATGAAAACGGGACCGCGCCCTCGAGCCGAAAACGAGTCGGGAGCGCAAAACATGAAAACGGGACCGACGCCCTCGGTGCGCCAAAAGCGAGTCGGGAGCGCAAAACATGAAAACGGGACCGACGCGCCCTCGGTAACGCGCCAAAAAAGAGTCGGGAGCGCAAAACATGAAAACGGGACCGACGCCCTCGGTAACCGCCAAAAAGAGTCGGGAGCGCAAAACATGAAAACGGGACCGACGCCCTCGGTAGCGCCCAAAAGAGTCGGGAGCGCAAAACATGAAAACGGGACCGACGCCCTCGGTACGCAAAATGAGTCGGGGAGCGCAAAACATGAAAACGGGACCGACGCCCTCGGTAACCCCAAAAACGAGTCGGGAGCGCAAAAACATGAAAACGGGACCGACGACGCCCTCGATGCGCCAGAAAACGAGTCGGGAGCGCAAAACATGAAAACGGGACCGACGCCCTCGATGCCGCCCAAAACGAGTCGGGAGCGCAAAACATGAAAACGGGACCGACGCCCTCGGTGCCGCGAAAACGAGTCCGGGAGCGCAAAACATGAAAACGGGACCGACGCCCTCGATGCGCCAGAAACGAGTCGGGAGCGCAAAAAATGAAAACGGGACCGACGCCCCGTCGAACCAGCCGAAACGAGTCGGGAGCGCAAAACATGAAAACGGGACCGACGCCCTCGGACGCCCTGCGGTAACGCAAAACATGAGTCGGGAGCGCAAAACATGAAAACGGGACGCAAAACATGAAAACGGGACCGCTCGGTGGACACCCAAAAATGAGTCGGGAGAGCGCAAAACATGAAAACGGGACCGACGCCCTCGGTAACCAGAAAAGAGTCGGGAGCGCAAAACATGAAAACGGGACCGCGCCCTCGATGCTTGCGAAAACGAGTCGGGAGCGCAAAACATGAAAACGGGACCGACGCCCTCGGTGCAGCCAAAAAGAGTCGGGAGCGCAAAACATGAAAACGGGACCGACGCCCTCGGTACCGCCAGCGTCGGTCGGGAGCGCAAAAAACATGAAAACGGGACCGACGCCCTCGGTGCACGCGTCGAAAACGAGTCGGGAGCGCAAAACATGAAAACGGGACCGACGCCCTCGGCCGCGCGCCAGAAAACGTGTCGGGAGCGCAAAACATGAAAACGGGACCGGCGCCCTCGGTGCGCCGCGAAAACGAGTCGGGAGCGCAAAACATGAAAACGGGACCGACGCCCTCGCGTACCGCGCGAAAACGAGTCGGGAGCGCAAAACATGAAAACGGGACCGGCGCCCTCGGTGCGCCGAAAACGAGTCGGGAGCGCAAAACATGAAAACGGGACCGACGCCCTCGGTAAACATGCGCGAACGCGGAAAACGAGTCGGGAGCGCAAAACATGAAAACGGGACCGACGCCCTCGGTGCCGCCGAAAACGAGTCGGGGAGCGCAAAACATGAAAACGGGACCGACGCCCTCGGTAACCGCCGAAATGAGTCGGGAGCGCAAAACATGAAAACGGGACCGACGCCCGGTGCGCGCCAAACGAGTCGGGAGCGCAAAACATGAAAACGGGACCGACGCCCTCGGCAGCGAAAACGGTCGGGAGCGCAAAACATGAAAACGGGACCGACGCCCTCGGTGCGCGAAAACGAGTCGGGAGCGCAAAACATGAAAACGGGACCGACGCCCTCGGTGCCGCCGAAAACGAGTCGGGAGCGCAAAACATGAAAACGGGACCGACGCCCTCGGTACCGCCGAAAAACGTGTCGGGGAGCGCAAAACATGAAAACGGGACCGACGCCCTCGGCCGCGAAAATGAGTCGGGAGCGCAAAACATGAAAACGGGACCGACGCCCTCGGTACCGCCCAAAAACGAGTCGGGAGCGCAAAACATGAAAACGGGACCGACGCCCTCGGTACGCCCGAAAGTCGGGAGCGCAAAACATGAAAACGGGACCGACGCCCTCGGAGCGCCCAGCCGAAAATGAGTCGGGAGCGCAAAACATGAAAACGGGACCGACGCCCTCGAGCACGCCAAAAACGTCGGGAGCGCAAAACATGAAAACGGGACCGACGCCCTCGGTAACGCCCAAAAATGAGTCGGGAGCGCAAAACATGAAAACGGGACCCGACGCCCTCGTGCCGCCGCGAAAGCGAGTCGGGAGCGCAAAACATGAAAACGGGACCGACGCCCTCGGTAACCGCCGAAAACGAGTCGGGAGCGCAAAACATGAAAACGGGACCGACGCCCTCGGTACCGCGAAAACGTGAAAACGTCCGGGAGCGCAAAACATGAAAACGGGACCGACGCCCTCGATGCGCAGAAACGAGTCGGGAGCGCAAAACATGAAAACGGGACAGACGACGCCTCGGTGCGCGCGAAAAACGAGTCGGGAGCGCAAAACATGAAAACGGGACCCGACGCGCCCTCGGTAACGCCCAAAAAAACGAGTCGGGAGCGCAAAACATGAAAACGGGACCGACGCCCTCGGTGCAGCGCAAACGAGTCGGGAGCGCAAAACATGAAAACGGGACCGACGCCCTCGGTGCGCCAGAAAATGAGTCGGGAGCGCAAAACATGAAAACGGGACCGACGCCCTCGGCGCCCGCAAAACAGTCGGGAGCGCAAAACATGAAAACGGGACCGACGCCCTCGGTACCGCAGCGAAAATGAGTCCGGGAGCGCAAAACATGAAAACGGGACCGACGCCCTCGATACGCCAAAACGAGTCGGGAGCGCAAAACATGAAAAAAGGGACCGACGCCCTCGGTGCGTCGAAAACGAGTCGGGAGCGCAAAACATGAAAACGGGACCGACGCCCTCGGTAACACCCGCCCGAAAACGAGTCGGGAGCGCAAAACATGAAAACGGGACCGACGCCCTCGGATGCGCGAAAACGAGTCGGGAGCGCAAAACATGAAAACGGGACCGACGCGGCGCCCTCGGTGCCGCCGAAAATGAGTCGGGAGCGCAAAACATGAAAACGGGACCGACGCCCTCGGAACGCGAAAACGAGTCGGGAGCGCAAAACATGAAAACGGGACCGACGCCCTCGGTAACCCCAAAAACGTCGGGAGCGCAAAACATGAAAACGGGACCGACGACGCCCTCGGTAACCCCAAAAATGAGTCGGGAGCGCAAAACATGAAAACGGGACCGACGCCCTCGGTAATGCCCAAAACGAGTCCGGGAGCGCAAAACATGAAAACGGGACCGACGCCCTCGGTACGGCGAAAAACGAGTCGGGAGCGCAAAACATGAAAACGGGACCGACGCCCTCGGGCCGACGCCCTCAGTAAAAAACGAGAGTCGGGAGCGCAAAACATGAAAACGGGACCGACGCCCTCGGTGCACGCGAAACGAGTCGGGAGCGCAAAACATGAAAACGGACCGACGCCCTCGATAACCGCCCGAAAAGAGTCGGGAGCGCAAAACATGAAAACGGGACCGACGCCCTCGGTGCGCCGAAAAAACGAGTCGGGAGCGCAAAACATGAAAACGGGACCGACGCCCTCGGTGCACGCGAAAAAGAGTCGGGAGCGCAAAACATGAAAACGGGACCGACGCCCTCGGCCGCCGCTTTGAAAACGAGTCGGGAGCGCAAAACATGAAAACGGGACCGACGCCCTCGGTAACTCCCAAAAACGGAGTCGGGAGCGCAAAACATGAAAACGGGACCGACGCCCTCGGTGCGCACCCAGAAAACAGAAAACGGGCGCGCAAAACATGAAAACGGGACCGACGCCCTCGGAACGCCAAAAAGTGATCGGGAGCGCAAAACATGAAAACGGGACCGACGCCCTCGGTGCCGCCGAAAACGAGTCGGGAGCGCAAAACATGAAAACGGGACCGACGACGCCCTCGGTGCCGAAAACAGTCGGGAGCGCAAAACATGAAAACGGGACCGACGCCGCCTCGTGCACGCGCAGAAAATGAGTCGGGAGCGCAAAACATGAAAACGGGACCAGACGCCGCCCCTCGAGTGCCGCAGCGAAAACGAGTCGGGAGCGCAAAACATGAAAACGGGACCGACGCCCGTCGCGCGCGCTTGAGTCCGGGAGCGCAAAACATGAAAACGGGACCGACGCCCTCGAGCGCCGCCAAAATGAGTCGGGAGCGCAAAACATGAAAACGGGACCGACGCCCTCGGTGCGCCGAAAACGAGTCGGGAGCGCAAAACATGAAAACGGGACCCGACGCCCTCGGTAACGCCGAAAATGAGTCGGGGCGCAAAACATGAAAACGGGACCGACGCCCTCGGACGCGCCGCCAAAACGAGTCGGGAGCGCAAAACATGAAAACGGGACCGACGCGCCTCGGTAACCGCCAAAAATGCAGTCGGGAGCGCAAAACATGAAAACGGGACCGACGCCCTCGGAATCGCCCAAAAATGAGTCGGGAGCGCAAAACATGAAAACGGGACCGACGCCCTCGGAAGCGCCAAAAGCGAGTCGGGAGCGCAAAACATGAAAACGGGACCGGCGCCCTCGGTGCGCCGAAAACGAGTCGGGAGCGCAAAACATGAAAACGGGACCGACGCCCTCGGTGCCCGCCAATGAGTCGGGAGAGCGCAAAACATGAAAACGGGACCGACGCCCTCGATGCACGAAAACGAGTCGGGAGCGCAAAACATGAAAACGGGACCGACGCCCTCGGTAACGCCGAAAACGAGTCGGGAGCGCAAAACATGAAAACGGGACCGACGCCCTCGGTGCGCGCGAAAACGAGTCGGGAGCAAAACATGAAAACGGGACCGACGCCCTCGGTAACGCCAAAACGAGTCGGGAGCGCGCAAAACATGAAAACGGGACCGACGCCCTCGGTATGCGAAAACGAGTCGGGAGCGCAAAACATGAAAACGGGACCCGACGCCCTCGATGCAGCGAAACGAGTCGGGAGCGCAAAACATGAAAACGGGACCGACGCCCTCGGTAACCCCAAAATGTCGGGAGCGCAAAACATGAAAACGGGACCGACGCCCTCGGTGCCGTCAGCGAGTCGGGAGCGCAAAACATGAAAACGGGACCGACGCCCTCGGTGCCGCCCAAAACGAGTCGGGAGCGCAAAACATGAAAACGGGACCGACGCCTCGGTGCGCGCGAAAACGAGTCGGGAGCGCAAAACATGAAAACGGGACGACGCGCTCGGTAACTCCCAAAAAGAGTCGGGAGCGCAAAACATGAAAACGGGACCGACGCCCCTCGGTAACACGAAAACGAGTCCGGGAGCGCAAAACATGAAAACGGGACCGACGCCCTCGGCAACGCCTAAAAAGAGTCGGGAGCGCAAAACATGAAAACGGGACCGACGCCCTCGATGCCGCGCAAAAACGAGTCGGGAGCGCAAAACATGAAAACGGGACCGACGCCCTCGGTACCGCAAAAACGAGTCGGAGCGCGCAAAACATGAAAACGGGACCGACGCCAGCGCGGTAACACCGTAAAAGAGAGTCGGGAGCGCAAAACATGAAAACGGGACCGACGCCCTCGGATGCAGAAAACTTGAGTCGGGAGCGCAAAACATGGAAATGGGACCCGACGCCTCGGTAACCGCCAAAAAGAGTCGGGAGCGCAAAACATGAAAACGGGACCGACGCCCTCGGTGCGCCGAAAAACGTGTCGGGAGAGCAAAACATGAAAACGGGACCGGCGCCCTCGGTGCCGCCGAAACGAGTTCGAGAGCGCAAAACTTGAAATCGGGACCGACGTCCTCGATGCGCAGCTTGCAGTCCGGGAAGCGCGGTCGTTTCGGCGGTCTGGGGACGCCGTCTCGTTTTCATGTTTTGCGGTCCGGACTCGTTTCGAAGCGTCTGGGGACGCGAGGTCCCGATTTCAAGTTTTGTTCTCCGGACTCGTTTCGAGCGGTCTACGAAGGCGTCGGCTCCGTTTTCATGTTTTGCACTCCAGGTTTTCGTTTTCGTGCGATGCAGGAAGCGTCGGGTCTCGTTTACATGTTTTGTGCTCCGGACTCTCTTTTGGGCGTTACGGGCGTCGGAGTCCGTTTTCAGTTTTGCGCTCCGGACTCTTTTCGGGGAGTGCCGAGGCGTCGGGGCTCGTTTTCAAGTTTTGCGCTCCGGAGCTCGTTCGGCGATGCGGGTCGTCGGTCCCGTTTCATGTTTCCGTTCCGGACTCATTTCGAGCGTACAGAGTCGCGGTTCCGTTTTCATGTTTTGCGCTCCGGACGTTTTGGGCGATGCCGAGGGCGTCGGGTCCGTTTATGTTTTGCGCTCCGGACTCTTGTTGGGTTATTCTGGCGGCGGGTCCGTTGCTTCATGATTGCGCTCCGGGACTCGTTTTCGGCGATGCAGGGGCGTCGGGCTTGTTTTCATGTTTTTGCGCTCCGCGGCTCTTTTGGGCGATGCGGGTGCGTCGGGCTCGTTTTCATGTTTTGCGCTCCGGACTCGTTTTTCGCGGTATCGAGGCGTCGGGTCTCGTTTTCATGTTTTGCGCTCCGGGACTCGTTTTCGGCGTTCAGAGGCGTCGGGTCCGTTTTCATGTTTTGCGTTCCGGACTCGTTTTCGACGCGTGCAGGGCGCCGGTTCCGTTTTCATGTTTTGCGTTCCGGACTCTTTTTGGGAGTTACGGGGGCGTCGGGGCTCGTTTTCATGTTTTGCGCTCCGGGCTCGTTCGGGCGGTGCGAGGGACGTCGGGTCCGTTTTCATGTTTTGCGCTCCGGACTCGTTTCGGCGGTGCGAGGCGTCGGTTCCCGTTTTCATGTTTTGCGCTCCGAATACGTTTTGGGTGGTGCGGGGGCGTCGGGTCCCGTTTACATGTTTTGCGCTCCGGACTCCTTTTGGGTTTTACGAGGGGCGGGTCCCCGTTTCCATGTTTGCGCTCCGTACTCGTTTTCGACGGTGCAGGGTCGTCGGGTCTTGTTTTCATGTTTTGCGCTCCGGACTCTTTTTGGGCGTTACGAGGCGTCGGGGCTTGTTTTCAAGTTTTGCGCTCCGGACACGTTTTGACGGTATCGAGGGTGTCGGGTCACGTTTTCATGTTTTGCGATCTCGGACACGTTTTTGGCGGTGCGGCGCGTCGGGTCCGTTTACATGTTTTGCGCTCGGACTCGTTTCGGCGGTATCGGGGACGCGGGTCCCGTTTTCAAGTTTGCGCTCCGGACTCGTTTCGGGCGGTATCGAGCGCGGCTCCGTTTTCATGTTTTGCGCTCCGGACACGTTTTTCGGGCGGTGCGAGGGCGTCGGGTCTCGTTTACATGATTTGCGCTCCCGGACTTTTTGGGAGTTAGAGAAGTCTTCGGGTCCGTTTTCTTGTTTTGCGCTCCGGACTCGTTTTCGACGGTGCAGGGTGCGGTTCCGTTTTCATGTTTTGCGCTCCCGGACTCTTTTTGGGAGTTACAGAGGCGTCGGGGCTCGTTTTCATGTTTTGCGCTCCGGGCTCGTTTCGGGCGGTGCAGGGACGTCGGGTCCGTTTACATGCTTTGCGCTCCGCGCTCTTTTTGGGTGTTACGAGGCGGCGGGTCCCATTTCCATGTTTGCGCTCCGGACTCGTTTTCGACGATGCAGGGGCGTCGGGGCTTTTTCATGTTTTGCGCTCCGGACTCTTTTTGGCGTTACGAGGCGTCGGGGTTCGTTTTCAAGTTTTAGATCCGGACACGTTTTTGGCGGTATCGAGGGTGTGGGGTCGCGTTTTCATGTTTTGCGCTCTCGGACACGTTTTTGGCGGTGCGGCGCGTCGGGTCCGTTTACATGTTTTGCGCTCCGGACTCGTTTCGGGCGGTGCAGAGCGCGTCGGGTCCCGTTTTCAAGTTTTGCGCTCCGGACTCGTTTCGGGCGATGCGAAAGGCGCAAGGCTTCGTTTTCATGTTTTGCGCTCCCGGACACGTTTTGGGCGGTGCGAGTACGTCGGGTCCGATTTTCATGTTTTGCGCTCCGGACTCGTTTTCGACGATGCAGAGGCCTCGGTTCCGTTTTCATGTTTTGCGCTCGCGGACTATTTTTGGGCGTTACGAGGCGTCGGGCTCCTTTTCAAGTTTTGCGCTCCGGGACTCGTTTCGGGGTTACAGGGCGCGGGTCCGTTTTCATGTTTTGCACTCCGGACTAGTTTCGGCGATGCAAAGGCACGGTTCCGTTTTCATGTTTTGCGCTCCGGACACGTTTCGGGTGTTACAGGGGCGTCGGTCCCGTTTTCATGTTTTGCGCTCCCGGACACGTTTTTTGGCGGTTACGGGGCGTCGGGTCGTTTTCATGTGTTGCGCTCCCGGACTCGTTTTCGACGGTACCGAGCGTCGGCGCTCGTTTTCATGTTTTGCGCTCCGGACTCTTTTGGGCGTTACGGGCGTCGGGGCTCGTTTTTTTCATGTTTCGCGCTCCCGGACATATTTTTGGCGGTGCAGGGGCGTCGCGTCCGTTTTTGATGTTTTGCGCTCCCGGACTCGTTTTCGACGGTACGAGAGGCGTCGGGTCCGTTTACATGTTTTGCGCTCCGGACTCGTTTTGGGAGTTACGTGGCGTCGGGTCCGATTTTCATGTTTTGCGCTCCCGAACTCGTTTTCGACGGTGCAGGGGCGTCGGGGCTCGTTTTCATGTTTTGCGCTCCGGACTCTTTTTGGGCGTTACGAGGCGTCGGGGCTCGTTTTCAAGTTTTGCGCTCCGGAAACGTTTTTGGGTATGCGAGGGCGTCGCGTCCGTTTTCATGTTTTGCGCTCTCGGACTCTTTTTGGGCGTTAGGGGCGTCGGGGCTCGTTTTAAAGTTTTGCGCTCCGGACTCTTTTTGGGTGTTGCAGACGGCGTTGGATCTGTTTTCATGTTTTGCGCTCCGGACTCCTTTTGGGAGTTACAGAAGCGTCGGGGCTCGTTTTCATGTTTTGCGCTCTCGGGCTCGTTTCGGGCGGTACCGGGACGTCGGGTCCGTTTTCATGTTTTGCGCTCCGGACTCGTTTCGGGTGGTGCAGAGAACGTCGGTTCCGTTTTCATGTTTTGCGCTCCGGATATGTTTTGGGCGGTGCAGGGGTGTCGGGTCCGTTTACATGTTTTGCGCTCCGGACTCTTTTTGGGCGGTATCGAGGTGTCGGGTCACGTTTTCATGTTTTGCGCTCCGGACACATTTTTGGCGGTGCAGGCGTCGGGTCCGTTTACATGTTTTGCGCTCCGGTCTCGTTTCGGGCGGTGCAGGGACGTCGGGTCCCGATTTCAAGTTTTGCGCTCCGGACTCGTTTCGGGCGGTGCGAGGCGCGGCTCCCGTTTTCATGTTTTGCTCTCCCGGACACGTTTCGGGCGGTGCAGGGCGTCGGGTCTCGTTTACATGTTTTGCGCTCCGGACTCTTTTTGGGAGTTCAGAGGCGGCGGGTCCGTTTTCATGATTTGCGCTCCGGACTCGTTTTCGACGGTGCAGGGGCATCGGTTCCGTTTTCTTGTTTTGCGCTCCCAGAACACTTTTGGGGCGTTAGAGGCGTCGGGGCTCATTTTCAAGTTTTGCGCTCCGGACTCGTTTCGGGCGGTGCAGGGATGCGGGTCTCATTTTCATGTTTTGCGTTCCGGACTCGTTTCGGGAAATGCAGGGGGCGCGGGTCCCGTTTCAAGTTTTGCGCTCCGGACTCGTTTCGGGGCGGTGCGAAAGCGCGGCTCCGTTTTCATGTTTTGCGCTCCGGACACGTTTTGTGCGGTGCAGGGCGTCGGGTCTCGTTTACATGTTTTGTGCTCCCGGACTCTTTTTGGGCGTTATCGACGGCGTCGGGTCTGTTTTCAAGTTTTGCGCTCCGGACTCTTTTTGGCGATTCTGGGCGTCGGGGCTCGTTTACAAGTTTTGCGCTCCGGACTCGTTTCGGCGGTGCAGGGTCGTCGGGTCCGTTTTCATGTTTTGCGCTCCGGAATCGTTTCGGGGCGGTGCAGAGGCGTCGGTTCCGTTTTCATGTTTTGCGCTCCGGATACGTTTTGGGCGGTGCAGGGCGTCGGGTCCGTTTACATGTTTTGCGCTCCGAACTCTTTTTGGGTGTTACGAGGCGTCGGGTCCGTTGCCATGATTGCGCTCCGGACTCGTTTTCGACGATGCAGGGGCGTCGGGGCTTGTTTTCATGTTTTGCGCTCCGGACTCTTTTTGGGCGATGCACGGAGTGCGTCGGGGCTCGTTTTCAAGTTTTAGGCTCCGGAAACGTTTTTAGCGGTATCGAGGGTGTCGGGTCACGTTTTCATGTTTTGCGCTCCGGACACGTTTTTGGCGGTGCAGGGCGTCGGGTTTCGTTTACATGTTTTGCGCTCCGGACTCGTTTCGGGCGATGCAGGGACGTCGGGTCCGTTTCATGTTTTGCGCTCCGGACTCGTTTCGGGAGATGCAGAAAAGCGTCGAAGGTCCCGTTTTCATGTTTTGCTCTCCCGAGACACGTTTTGGGCGGTGCAGGGCGTCGGGTCTCGTTTACATGTTTTGCGCTCCGGACTCGTTTTTGGGCGTTACGGGGTACGGGCTCCTTTTCATGTTTTGCGCTCCGGACTCGTTTCGGGCGTTACGGGACGTCGGGTCCCGTTTCAAGTTTTGCGCTCCGGACTCATTTCGGGCGATGCGAAGCGCGTTTCGGGTCCGTTTTCATGTTTGCTCTCCGGACACGTTTTGGGCGGTGCAGGGCGTCGGGTCTCGTTTACATGTTTTGCGCTCCGGACTCTTTTTGGGAGTTACGAGGCGTCGGGTCCCGATTTTCATGTTTTGCGCTCCGGACTCTTTTTCAATGCATGTAGGGGCCGGTTCCCTTTTCATGTTTTGCGCTCACGGACTATTTTTGGGCGTTACAGGGACGTTTGGGCTCCTTTTCATGTTTTGCGCTCAGGGACTCATTTCGGGCGGTGCAGGGACGTCGGGTCCGTTTTCATGTTTTGCACTCCGGGACTAGTTTCGGGCGATGCAGAAGGCGTCGGGTTCCCATTTTCAAGTTTTGCGCTCCTGGACTCGTTTCGGGGCGATGCGAGGGCGTCGATTCCGTTTTCATGTTTTGCGCTCCCGGACACGTTTTGGGCGTGCAGGGGCGTCGGGTCTCGTTTACATGTTTTACGCTCCGGACTCTTTTCGGGTGTTACGAGGCGTTGTGTCCGTTATCATGTTTTGCGCTCCGGACTCGTTTCGACGGTACGAGGAGGGCGTCGGCGCTCGTTTTCATGTTTTGCGCTCCCGGACTCTTTTTGGGCGTTAGGGCGTCGGGTCTCGTTTACATGTTTTGCGCTCCGGACTCTTTTGGGAGTTACAGAGGCGGCGGATCCGATTTCATGTTTTGCTCTCCGGACTCGTTTCGACGATGCAGGGGCACGGTTCCGTTTTCATCTTTTGCACTCCGAACTCTTTTTGGGCGTTATCGAGGCGTCGGGGCTCGTTTTCAAGTTTTGCGCTCCCAGGGACTCGTTTCGGGCGGTGCAGGGACGCCGGTTCTCATTTTCATGTTTTGCGCTCTCGGACTCGTTTTGGGGTGCAGGGCGTCGGGTCCCGATTTCATGTTTTGCGCTCCGGGACTCGTTTCGGGCGGTGCAGGCGTCGGCTCCGTTTTCTTGTTTTGCGCTCCTGGACACGTTTTGTGTGGTGCAGGAGCGTCGGGTCTCGTTTACATGTTTTGCGCTCCCGGACTCTTTTCGGGAGTTACGGGGCGTTGGGTCCGTTTTCATGTTTTGCGCTCCGGACTCGTTTTCGACGGTGCAGGGGCGCGGTTCCCGTTTTCATGTTTTGCGCTCCGGACTCTTTTTGGGAGTTCTCGGGGCGTCGGGGCCCGTTTTCAAGTTTTGCGCTCCGGGCTCGTTTCGGGCGGTGCAGGGACGTCGGGTCCGTTTTCATGTTTTGCGCTCCGGATACGTTTTGGGCGGTGCAGAGGCGTCGGATCCGTTTACATGATTTGTGCTCCGTACTCTTTTTGGGTGTTACGGGGACGGGTCCGTTTTCCATGTTTTGCGCTCCGGACTCGTTTTCGGCGGTGCGCGGGCGTCGGGGCTCCGTTTTCATGTTTTGCGCTCCCGGACTCTTTTTCGGCGGTATTCAGAACGGCGTTGGATCTGTTTTCATGTTTTGCGCTCCGGACTCTTTTTGGAGTTACGGGGCGTCGGGTCGTTTTCATGTTTTGCGCTCCGCGGACTCGTTTGGCGGGCGGTACAGCGCGTCGGGTCCCGTTTACATGTTTTGCGCTCCGGACTCGTTTCGGGCGGTGCGAGACGTCGGGTCCGTTTTCATGTTTGCGCTCCGGATACTTTTTCGGCGGTACGGGGGCGTCGGGTCCGTTTTCATGTTTTGTGCTCCGGACTTTTTTGGGTGTTACGGGGCGTCGGGTCCCGTTTTCATGTTTTGCTCTCCGGACTCGTTTCGACGGTACGAGAGGCGTCGGGGCTTCCGTTTTCATGTTTTGCGCTCCGGACTCTTTTTGGGCGGTGCGGGGCGTCGGGGCTCGTTTTCATGTTTTGCGCTCCGGACTCGTTTCGGGCGGTGCGGGGCGTCGGGTCCGTTTCATGTTTTGCGCTCCGGACTCGTTTCGGGCGGTACGGGCGTCGGTTCCGTTTTCATGTTTTGTTCTCCGGACTCGTTTAGAGTAGTAACGAGGGCGTCGGGTCTCGTTTACATGTTTTGCGCTCCGGACTCTTTTTGGGAGTTAGAGGCGTCGGGTCCGTTTTCATGTTTTGCGCTCGGGACTCGTTTCGACGGTGCAGGGCGTCGGGTTCCGTTTTCATGTTTTGCGCTCCCGAACTCTTCTTGGGCGTTACGAGGCGTCGGGGCTCGTTTTCAAGTTTTGAGCTCCGGACTCGTTTCGGGCGGTGCGAGGGGCGTCGGGTCCGTTTTCATGTTTTGCGCTCCGGACTCGTTTCGGGCGGTGCTGCGGCGCGGGTCCCGTTTTCATGTTTTGCGCTCCGGACTCACGTTTTATGCGGTGCAGAGGCGTCGGGTCTCGTTTACATGTTTTGCGCTCCGGACTCTTTTTCGGGAGTTCACGAGGGCGTCGGGTCCGATTTTCATGTTTTGCGCTCCGGACTCGTTTTCGACGGTACGAGTGCGTCGGCGCTCGTTTTCATGTTTTGCGCTCCGGACTCTTTTTGGGCATTACGAGTGCGTCGGGGCTCGTTTTCAAGTTTTGCGCTCCCGGACACGTTTTTCGCGGTGCAGGGCGTCGCGTCCGTTTTCATGTTTTGCGCTCCGGACTCGTTTTTGGCGGTGCAGGGGCGTCGGGTCCGTTGACATGTTTTGCGCTCCGGACTCTTTTGGGTGTTACGAGTCGGCGTCGGGTCCGTTTTCATGTTTTGCGCTCCGGGACACGTTTACGGCGGTGCGGGGCGTCGGGTCCGTTTACATGTTTTGCGCTCCTGGACTCTTTTTTCGGGAGTTACGTGGGCGTAGGGTCCGTTTTCATGTTTTGCGCTCCCAGGACTCGTTTCGACGGTGCAGGGGCGTCGGGGCTCGTTTTAATGTTTTGCGCTCCGGACTCTTTTTGGGTGTTACGGTCGGCGTTGGATCCTATTTTCATGTTTTGCGCTCCGGACTCTTTTTGGGAGTTACAGGGGCGTCGGGGCTCGTTTTCATGTTTTGCGCTCCGGTCTCGTTTCGGGCGGTGCAGGGACGTCGGGTCCGTTTTCATGTTTTGCGCTCCGGACTCGTTTCGGGCGTGCGGGCGTCGGTTCCCGTTTTCATGTTTTGCGCTCCGGATACGTTTTGGGCGGTGCAGAGGCGTCGGGTCCGTTTACATCTTTTGCGCTCCGGACTCTTTTTGGGTGTTCTGGGGGCGGCGGTTCCGTTGCCATGTTGCGCTCCGGAATCGTTTTCGACGGTGCGAGGGCGTCGGGGCTTATTTTCATGTTTTGCGCTCCGGACTCTTTTTGGGCGTACAGGGGCGTCGGGGCTCGTTTTCAAGTTTTGCGCTCCGGACACGTTTTTGACGGTATCGAGGGTGTCGGGTCACGTTTTCATGTTTTGCGCTCCGGACACGTTTTTGGCGGTGCAGGGCGTCGGGTCCGTTTACATCTTTTGCGCTCCGGAATCGTTTCGGGCGGTGCAGGCGACGTCCGATTTCAAGTTTTGCGGTCCGGACTCGTTTCGGGGCGGTGCAGAAGCGCCGGCTCCCGTTTTCATGTTTTGCTCACCGGACACGTTTTGGGCGGTACGAGAGGCGTCGGGTCTCGTTTACATATTTTGCGCTCCGGACTGTTTTTGAGTTCACAGAGGCGGCGGGTCCGATTTTCATGTTTTGCGCTCCGGACTCGTTTCGACGGTGCAGGGAGCACGGTTCCATTTTCATGTTTTGCGCTCCGGATACGTTTTGGGCGGTGCGGAGGCGTCGGGTCCCGTTTACATTTTTGCTCCCGGACTCTTTTTAGGTGTTGCGAGGCGGCGGGTCCGTTTCCATGTTTGCGCTCCGGACTCATTTCGGCGGTGCAGGGCGTCGGGGTTTGTTTTCATGTTTTGCGCTCCCGGACTCTTTTTGGGCGTTACGGGGCGTCGGGGCTCGTTTTAAAGTTTTGCGCTCCGGACACGTTTTTGACGGTATCGAGGGTGTCGGGTCCGTTTTCATGTTTTGCGCTCTCGGACACGTTTTTGGCGGTGCGGAGCGCGTCGGGTCCCGTTTACATGTTTTGCGCTCCGGACTCGTTTCGGGGCGATGCGGGCGTCGGGTCCCGATTTCAAGTTTTGCGCTCGGGGACTCGTTTCGGGCGGTGCAGGGGCGTCGGCTCCCGTTTTCATGTTTTGCGCTCCGGACACGTTTCGGGCGGTGCGAGAGCGCGGTTCCGTTTTCATGTTTTGCGCTCCGGACACGTTTTGGGTGTTACGAGGCGTCGGGTCTCGTTTTCATGTTTTGCGCTCCCGGACTCGTTTTCGACGGTACGGGCGTCGGCGCTCGTTTTCATGCTTTGCGCTCCGGACTCTTTTGGGCGTGCGGGGCGTCGGGGCTCGTTTTCATGTTTTGCGCTCCCGGACATGTTTTTAGGCGGTGCGAGGGCGTCGCGTCCCGTTTTCATGTTTTGCGCTCCGGACTCGTTTCGACGGTGCAGGGGGCGTCGGGTCCGTTTTCATGTTTTGCGCTCCGGACTCGTTTTTGGCGGTATCGAGGGCGTCGGGTCACGTTTTCATGTTTTGCGCTACGGACTCGTTTTTGGCGGTGCAGGGCGTCGGGTCCCGTTTTCATGTTTTGCGCTCCGGACTCGTTTCGGGCGGTGCGGGGCGTCGGGTCCCGTTTTCATGTTTTGCGCTCCGGACTCGTTTCGGGCGATGCAAGGCGCAGGGTCCGTTTTCATGTTTTGTTCTCCCCGGACACGTTTCGGGGCGATGCAGGGCGTCGGGTCTCGTTTACATGTTTTGCGCTCCGGACTCTTTTTGGGAGTTACAGGCGTCGGGTCCGATTTTCATGTTTTGCGCTACGGACTCGTTTTTGAGCGTATGCAGGGCGTCGGTTCCGTTTTCATTTTTGCGCTCCCGGACTCTTTTAGGGCGTTACGGGGCGTCGGGGCTCGTTTTCAAGTTTTGCGCTCCCGGGAATTCGTTTCGGGGATGCAGGGAGCGTTGGGGTCCCGTTTTCATGTTTTGCGCTCCGGACTCGTTTCGGGCGGTGCAGAAGCGTCGGGTCCCGTTTTTATGTTTTGCGCTCCGGACTCGTTTTATGCGGTGCAGGAGCGTCGGGTCTCGTTTACATGTTTTGCGGCTCTGGGACTCTTTTAGGAGTTACAGGGCGTTGGGTCCGATTTTCATGTTTTGCGCTCCGGACTCGTTTTCGACGGTGCGGGAGCACGGTTCCGTTTGCATGTTTTGCGCTCCGGACTCTTTTTGGGCGTTACGGGCGTGCGGGCTCCTTTTCAAGTTTTGCGCTCCGGACTCGTTTCGGGCGATGCAGGAGCACGGGTTTCCGTTTTCATCTTTTTGGGCGGTGCAGGGCGTTGGGTTTCGTTTACATGTTTTGCGCTCTCGGACTCTTTTCGGGTGTTACGGGCGGCGTGTCCCCGTTTTCATGTTTTGCGCTCCGGACTCGTTTTCGACGGTACCCGAGGCGTCGGCGCTCGTTTTCATGTTTTGCGCTCCGGACTCTTTTTAGGCGTTACGCGGGGCGTCGGGGCTCGTTTTCAAGTTTTGCGCTCCCGGACACGATTTTGGCGGTGCAGGGGCGTCGCGTCTCGTTTTCATGTTTTGCGCTCCGGACACGTTTTGGTGGTGCAGGGGCGTCGGGTCCGTTGACATGTTTTGCGCTCCGGACTCGTTTGGGTGTTCGCGTCGGCGTCGGCTCCGTTTTCATGTTTTGCGCTACGGACACGTTTTGGGCGGTGCAGGGCGTCGGGTCCGTTTACATGTTTTGCGCTCGGGACTCTTTTTGGGAGTTACGCGTGGGCGCTAGGTCCGATTTTCGTGTTTTACGCTCGCGGACTAGTTTTCGACGATGCAGGGGCGTCGGGTCTCGTTTTCTTGTTTTGCGCTCCCGGACTCTTTTTGGGTGTTACCATCGGCGTCGGCTCCGTTTTCATGTTTTGCGCTACGGACACGTTTTGGAAGGTGCAGGGGCGTCGGGTCCGTTTACATGTTTTGCGCTCGGGACTCTTTTGGGAGTTACGTGGGCGGCGGGTCCGATTTTCATGTTTTGCGCTCCCAAACTCGTTTTCGACGGTGCGAGGGCGTCGGGGCTCGTTTTCATGTTTTGCGCTCCGAACTCTCTTTGGGCGTTACGGGGCGTCGGGGCTCGTTTTCAAGTTTTGCGCTCCCGGGAAACGTTTTTGGGCATGCGCGGGGCGTCGCGTCCGTTTTCATGTTTTGCGCTCTCGGACTCTTTTTGGGCGTTAGGGGGCGTCGGGGCTCGTTTTAAAGTTTTGCGCTCCGGACTCTTTTTGGGTGTTACGAAACGGCGTTGGATCCGTTTTCTTGTTTTGCGCTCCGGACACATTTCGGGAGTTAGAAGCGTCGGGGCTCGTTTTCAAGTTTTGCGCTCCGGGACTCGTTTCGGGCGGTGCAGGGACGTCGGGTCCTGTTTACATGTTTTGTGCTCCGGACTCTTTTTGGGTGTTACGGGCGTCGGGTCCGTTGCCATGTTTGCGCTCCGGACTCTTTTTGGGCGATACGGGCGTCGGGGCTCGTTTTCAAGTTTTGCGCTCCGGACACGTTTTGGCGATGCGAGCGCGTCGGGTCACGATTTCTAGTTTTGCGCTCCGGACTCGTTTCGGGGCGGTGCGAGGCGTCGGGTCTCGTTTACATGTTTTGCGCTCCGGACACGTTTTGGGCGGTGCGGGACGTCGGGTCTCGTTTACATGTTTTGCGCTCCCGGAATCTTTTTGGGAGTCACCAGAAGCGGCGGGTCCGGGTTTCATGTTTTGCGCTCCGGACTCGTTTCGACGGTGCAGGAAACACGGTTCCGTTTTCATGTTTTGCGCTCCGGACTCTTTTTGGTCGTTCACAGGGCGTACGAGCTCCTTTTCATGTTTTGCGCTCCGGACTCGTTTCGGGCGATGCGGGGCGTCGGGTCTCGTTTTCATGTTTTGCGCTCCGGACACGTTTTGGCGGTGCAGGGCGTCGGGTCCGTTTTCATGTTTTGCGCTCCGGACTCGTTTTTGGCGGGGCGGCGTCGGCTCCGTTTTCATGTTTTGCGCTACGGACACGTTTTGGGCGGTGCGGGCGTCGGGTCTTGTTTACATATTTTGCGCTCTCGGACTCTTTTGGGAGTTACTGAGGGCGTCGGGTCCGTTTTCAAGTTTTGCGCTCCCGGACTCGTTTTCGACGATGCAGGGGCGTCGGGGCTCGTTTTCATGTTTTGCGCTCCGGAGTCTTTTTGGGCGTTACGGGGCGTCGGGGCTCGTTTTCAAGTTTTGCACTCCGGAAACGTTTTTGGGCATATCGAGGGCGTCGCGTCCGTTTTCATGTTTTGCGCACTCGGACTCTCTTTGGGCGTTCTGGGGCGTCGGGGCTCGTTTTCAAGTTTTGCGCTCCGGACACGTTTTTGGCGCTACGGGGGCGTCGGGTCCCGTTTTCATGTTTTGCGCTCCGGACACGTTTTGGGCGATGCAGAGGCGTCGAGTCCCGTTGACATGTTTTGCGCTCCCAGGACTCTTTTCGGGTGTTACAAACGAGCGTCGGGGTCCGTTTTTATGTTTTGCGCTCCGGACTCGTTTCGACGGTCTGCAGGGCGTCGGGGCTCGTTTTCATGTTTTACGCTCCGGACTCCTTTTGGGCGTTACGAGGGGAGTCGGGGCTCGTTTTTCATGTTTTACGTTCCCAAACACGTTTTTGGCGGTGCAGGGCGTCGCGTCCGTTTTAATGTTTTGCGCTCTCGGAGTCTTTTTGGAAGTTACGGGGCGTCGGGTCTCGTTTTCATGTTTTACGCTCCGGACTCTTTTTGGGCGTTAGGGCTCGGGTTCCGTTTTCATGTTTTGAGCTCCGGATACGTTTTGGGCGATTCGGGGGCGACGGGTCCGTTTACATGTTTTGCGCTCCGGACTCTTTTCGGATGTTGCAGCAGGGGCGTCGGGTCCGTTTTCATGTTTGCGCTCCGGACTCGTTTTCGATGGTGCCGAGGCGTCGGGCTTGTTTTCATGTTTTGCGCTCTCGAGGACTATTTTCGGGTGTTACGAGGCGTCGGGAGGCTCGTTTTCATGTTTTGTGTTCCGGACACGTTTACGGCGATATCGAGGGTGTCGTGTCACGCTTTCATGTTTTTGCGCTCCGGACTCTTTTCGAGCGTTACGAGGGCGCGCGTCCGTTTTCATGTTTTGCGCTCCGGACTCGTTTTTCGGGGTAATACGGAGGCGTCGAGGTCCGTTTTCATGTTTGTGCTCCGAACACGTTTTTGGCGGTAACGAGGGCGTCGGGTCCGTTTTCATGTTTTGCGCTCTCGGACTCTTTTTAGGCGTGTTATTCGGGGCGTCGGGTCCGTATTCATGTTTTGCGCTCCGGACTCGTTTCGGGCGGTGCAAAGGCGTCGGTCTCGTTTATATGTTTTGCGCTCCGGACTCGTTTTGGGTGTTACGGGGCGTCGTGTCCGTTTTCATGTTTTGCACTCCGGACTCGTTTCGATGGTACGGGGCGTCGGGCTCGTTTTCATGTTTTGCGCTCCGGACTCGTTTTTAGGCGTTACGGGGCGTCGGGTCCGTTTTCAAGTTTTGCGCTCCCAGGACACGTTTTTGGCGGTGCGGGGGCGTCGGGTCCGTTTTTCATGTTTTGCGCTCCGGACTCGTTTTTGGCGGTGCAGGGCGTCGGGTCCCCGTTTTCATGTTTTGCGCTCCCGGACTCGTTTTCGGCGTTAGAGGGGCGTCGGGTCCGTTTTCATGTTTTGCGCTTCGGACTCATTTTAGGCGGTAACGAGGCGTCGGGTCCCGTTTTCATGTTTTGCGCTCCGGACTCGTTTTGGGCGTGCAGGGCGTCGGTCCGTTTTCATGTTTTGCGCTCCGGACTCGTTTCGGCGGTACTCGTGCGAGGCGTCGGGTCCCGTTTTCATGTTTTGCGCTCCCAGGACTCGTTTTGGTGGTAACGAGGCGTCGGGTCCCGTTTTCATGTTTTGCGCTCCGGACTCTTTTCGGGGTTAGGGCGTCGGGTCCGTTTCATGTTTTGCGCTTCGGACTCGTTTTGGGCGGTGCAGGGGCGTCGAGTCCGTTTTCATGTTTTGCGCTCCGGACTCGTTTTTCGGCGGTATCGAGGGGAGCGTCGGCTCCCGTTTTCATGTTTTGCGCTCCGGACACGTTTTGGGCGATGCAGGGCATCGGGTCACGTTTACATGTTTTGCGCTCCGGACTCTTTTTGGTAGTTCTTAGGGCGTCGGGTCGGTTTTTTTCATGTTTTAAGCTCCGGACTCGTTTTGGATGGTACGGAGCGTCGGTTCCGTTTTCTTGTTTTGCGCTCCGGGACAATCGTTTCGGCGTTAGAGAGCGTCGGGGCTCGTTTTCATGTTTTGCGCTCCCACAGGACTCGTTTCGGGCGGTGCAGGGGACGTCGGGTCCCGTTTTCATGTTTTGCGCTCCGGACTCGTTTCGGGCGGTGCAGGGCGTCGGGTTCCCGTTTTCATGTTTTTGCGCTCCGGACACGTTTCGGCGTTAGGGCGTCGGGTCTCGTTTTCATGTTTTGCGCTTAGGAAACGTTTTGGGCGATAACGAGGGCGTCGGGTCCGTTTTCATATTTTGCGCTCCGGACTTCGTTTTTTGGCGTTACGAGGGGCATCGGTCCGTTTTCATGTTTTGCGCTCCGGACTCTTTCGGCGGTACATGCAGGGAGCGTCGGGTCCGTTTTCATGTTTTGCGCTCCAGAACTCGTTTTTGGTGGTAACGAGGCGTCGGGTCCCGTTTTCATGTTTTGCGCTCCGGACTCTTTTCGATGCAGTGCAGGGGCGTCGGATCCGTTTTCTTATTTTTGCGCTTAGGACTCTATTTGGGCGTTAGGGCGTCGGGTCTCGTTTTCAAGTTTTGCGCTCCCCGAGGACTTATTTCGGGCGGTGCGAGGGCGTCGGGTCCCCGTTTTCATGTTTTGCGCTCCCGGGACTCGTTTCGGGCGGTACAGAAAGGCGGCGGTTCCGTTTTCATGTTTTGCGCTCCGGAAACGTTTTGGGCGTTACGCAGGGGCGTCGGGTCGGCTCATTTTCATGTTTTGCGCTTTCGAAAACGTTTTGGGCGGTAACGAGGCGTCGGGTCCGTTTTTCTTGTTTTGCGCTCTCGGACTTGTTTTTTGGGCGTTACGAGGCGCCGCGTCCGTTTTCTTGTTTTGCGCTCCGGACTCGTTCCGAACGGCGGTGCAAACGGCGTCGGGTCCGTTTTCAAGTTTTGCGCTCCCGGAACACGTTTTTGGCGATGCGGGCGTCGCGTCCGTTTTCATGTTTTGCGCTCCGGACACGTTTTCGAGTGCGCTCGGCGTCGCGGTGCACGATTGGCGTCGGATCCGTTGACATGTTTTGCGCTCCGAACTTTTTTTTGGCGTGTTACGACGGCGTCGGCTCCGTTTTCATGTTTTGCGCTTTATCGAGACTCGTTTTGTCCGTGCAGGGCGTCGGGTCTTGTTTACATGTTTTGCGCTCCGGACTCTTTTGGCGATTCGCAGTGGGCGTCGGGTCTTGTTTACATGTTTGCGCTCCGGGACTCTTTTCGGGAGTTACGAGGGGGCGTCGGGTCGAGTTTTCATGTTTTGCGTTCCGGACTCGTTTTCGATGGTACGAGGGCGTCGGTGCTCGTTTTCATGTTTTGCGCTCCGGACTCTTTTTGGCGTTACGCAGGGCGTCGGGGCTCCGTTTCATGTTTTGCTCTCCTCGTTAACGTTTTTACGGTGCCGATGGCGTCGGGTCCCGTTTTTCATGTTTTAAGCTCCCGACTCTTTTTTGGGCGTTACGGGGCGTCGGGGATCGTTTTTTCGTGTTTTTGCGCTCCCAGGACACATTTTGGCGGTATTGAGGCGGCGGGGCTCATTTTCATGTTTTGCGCTCCCGAACTCGTTTTTGGCGTTGCGGGGGTGTCGGGGCTCGTTTTCATGTTTTGCGCTATCTTAGACTCTTTTTGGGCGTTACCCAGAGGCGTCGCGTCCGTTTTCATGTTTTGCGCTCCGGACTCGTTTCGGGCGGTCGTGCGTCGGGTCCGTTTCATGTTTTGCGCTCCGGACACGTTTTCGGCGATAACGAGGGCGTCGGGTCCCCGTTTTCATCTTTTGCGCTCCGGACTCGTTTTCGAGTGCGGTCGCGAACGTTGGTCCGTTTTCATGTTTTGCGCTCCGGACTCGTTTTGGGCGGTGCGGGGCGTCGGGTCTCGTTTTCATGTTTTGCGCTCCGGACTCTTTTCGGCGATTACCAGGGCGTCGCGTCCGTTTTCATGTTTTGCGCTCCGGGACACGTTTTTGCAGTACGGCGAGGCGTCGGCTGTCCCGTTGACATGTTTTGCGCTCCGAACTCTTTTTTTAGGTGTTACTGCAGACGGGCGTCGACTCCGTTTTTATGTTTGCGCTCCGGACTCGTTTTGTGTGAAACGGTGCAGGGCGTCGGGTCTTGTTTTTTCATGTTTTGCGCTCCGGACTCTTTTCGGGAGTTACCGTGGGCGTCGGGTCTTGTTTACATGTTTTGCGCTCCGGACTCGTTTTTCGGCGAGTTCGTGAGTGGGCGTCGGGTCCGTTTTCATGTTTTGCGTTCCGGACTCGTTTCGACGGTACAGGGGCGTCGGGCTCGTTTTCATGTTTTGCGCTCCGGACTCTTTTTGGCGGTTAGGGCGTCGGGTCCGTTTTCATGTTTTTGCTCTCTACGGAAACGTTTTTGGCGGTAACGATGGCGTCGGGTCCCATTTTCATGTTTTAAGCTCCGGACTCGGTTTGCAGGGTCGTTAGGAGGCGTCGCGGCCCTTATTCATGTTTTGTGCTTCGTACTCGTTTCGGGCGATGCCAGAGGCGTCGGGTCCGATTTCATGTTTTTGCGCTCCCGACTCGTTTTTCGGCGGTAACGAGGCGTCGGGTCCCGTTTTCATGTTTTGCGCTCCCGGGACTCGTTTTAGGCGATAAGCAGGGCGTCGGGTCCCGTTTTCATGTTTTGCGCTCCGGACTCATTTTCGGGGATGCGAGAGGCGTCGGTTCCCGTTTTCATGTTTTGCGCTCCGGACTCGTTTTTGGCGGTACCGGGCGTCGGGTCTCGTTTTCATGTTTTGCGCTCCAGACTCTTTTCGGGTGTGCGGCGGCGGGTTCCCGTTTTCATGTTTTGTGCTCCGGACTCGTTTTTGGACGGTATCAAGGGGCGTCGGGTCATCTCGTTTTCATGTTTTGCGGTCCGGGACTCGTTTTGGCGGTACGGAGGCGTCGGGTCCCGTTTTCATGTTTTGCGCTCCGGACTCGTTTTTGGCGGTGCAAGGGTTGTCGGGTCCGTTTTCATGTTTTGCGCTCCCAGGACTCGTTTTTGGCGGTGCAGGGGGCGTCGGGTCCCCGTTTTCATGTTTTGCGCTCCCCCGGAAACTCGTTTTTGGCGTCGAGGAAGTCGGGTCTCCGTTTTCATGTTTTGCGCTCCCCGGAACGTTTTGGCGGTAACGAGGGCGTCGAGTCCGTTTTCATGTTTTGCGCTCCGGACTCTTTTTGGGTATTGCGAGGGCGTCGGAGTCCGTTTTCATGTTTTGCGCTCCCGGACTCGTTTCGGCGGTATCGAGGCGTCGGGTCCCACGTTTTCATGTTTTTGCGCTCCGGACTCGCTTCGGGGCGGATGCGTTAGAGGCGTCGACTCCGTTTTCATGTTTTGCGCTCCGGACTCGTTTTGGGCGGTGCGAGGTCGTCGGGTCTCGTTTACATGTTTGCGCTCCCAGACTCTTTTCGGGAGTTAGAAAGGGCCGTCGGGTCCGATTTTCATGTTTTGCGCTCTCGGACTCTTTTTCGGCGATGCAGGGGCGTCGGGTCCGTTTTCATGTTTTGCGCTCCCGGACTCGTTTTCGGCGGTGCAGGGGCGTCGGGTCCAGTTTTCATGTTTTGCGCTCACAGGACACGTTTTTGGCGGTGCGGGCGTCGGGTCCCGTTTTCATGTTTTATGCTCACGGACTCTTTTTGGGGCGTTACGGGGGCGTCGTAGTCCGTTTTCATGTTTTGCGCTCACGGACTCATTTTGCGCGTGTCAGAGGCGTCGGGTCCCGTTTTCATGTTTTGCTCTCCGGACCCTTTTTCGGCGGTAGCGAGGTGACGCGGGTCCCGTTTTCATGTTTTGCGCTCCAGAGACTCGTTTTGGGCGGTATCGGGCGTCGGGTCTCGTTTTCATGTTTTGCGCAACCGACTCATTTTCGAGGCGAGTGTTCTCGACGGCGTCGGGTCCGTTTTCATGTTTGCGCTCTGGACTCGTTTTCGACGGTGCAGAGGCGTCGGGCTCCGTTTTCATGTTTTGCGCTCCGGGACCTCTTTTTGGGAATTACCGAGGGCGCGTCGCGGCTCGT